>CAOLHI010002585.1:0-242336 GCA_948474755.1 Ctenosaura bakeri
GGGAAACTGCCGCAGCCAACGGGGCATTTGCAGAGGCTGCTGCGGCCGATGGGCTTTGCCTGGAGGCCGCCGCGGCCGACGGTTCGGGCCTGGAGGCCGTGGGAGAGGCTGCCGGGCCTGGAGCCACTTACCTGGAGGCTGCAGGCTCGGATCCCCCATTGTCGGCCGGCTTGCCTTAGAGGGCGGGTCCCGGGCCTGCTCCCGGGGCTCCGCCCACCCACGGCCCCGATCCGTGGGGGGCATGGGATTCTGCCTGCGGCCCTGATCCAGAGGAGGCTGATGCCTCCGCCTCGCCTCCTCCTTTCCAGCAGCGGCGGCAGGCCAAGGAGGCCATCCGCCGGTCCCGGCGCCTGCTGGAGAGGAGGCAACGGGCAGAGAGCTCGCAGCTGTGAGGCACAGCACAGCTGCGAGCCCTCAGCTACATGGCCACGCCGAATTGGCCGGCGCCTGGCTTGGAGGGCTATTTGAGGTAGGCGCTGGGCTGGGGAAAGCACGGAGCAACAACCGTCGGTCAACTGTGGTCCTGCTGTCCGTGCCTTGTTCCTGCCCGTGCCTGAGACCAGTCCTCCTGTTCGCCTTGGTGAAGTAACCTGCCTTACGTACTTTAACAGCCTATGTTTATTTCTGTTAAGACTGAGTAGAAGCCCTGCCTGCATTAAGGACTATTTTTGTTAAGACTGAGTAGAAGCCCTGCCTGCATTAAGGACTATTTCTGTTAAGACTGTGTAGAAGCCTGCTTGCTTTAAGGAGAGTTGCTGTACTTTGGGTTCTGACTGCATTAAAGCCCTGCACCTCTAACCTGCTCCCTTGCCTCTGCCTGACCACCGCCCGGCACTGACAATTTTAGTCTCAAAAGATGAATTTTGTTGCAGAATTCACACAGAACTACACCTAAAAAGTAGACTTTTTACAGCACTGTTATATAAAAAGTTTCAATGTCCCCTAATTTCAGCCACTTGTCATGAACAGTTTTCTTTTAAAAAGGCAAAACTTTTATTTTAAACAGCATTTTATCCTTGAGGTACTTTTTTTTTGTCCCACAGGTATACTGTAGTTGAACAAAATATGTTCTGTGACATTTTGTGGTTGAAACGTGAAGCAGAGAAGCTGATCTGAGTGCTCAGATGAGAAACAATCCCCTCCTGACCTCAACTCAAGGCTAGACAGGCAGCAAGTGCACACTCACTTGATCCTTTCCAGGGAAAACTAAGCAAAGTCACTGATATGAGAGGTAGGGAAGGAAGACCTGTGTGGAGACATCAGTTTACCACAGAGTAGCCACAGACATCACTCAGAAAAACCCAGGGCCAAAGAAGGCTGCAAACAAGAAAAAGTGCCAGAAGCATTTGAACTGCTCCCCACAGAAAACATTATCACAATATCAGGAAAGAGAGAGACACAACATGTATTCACAGCACAGAATGAGAGGTATGCTATCGAGCCAAGGACTAGATTCCAACTTACTGCACATCATGGTGGGATTTATGGACAACATTTTTTACTGTTATATATAGTTTAAACTGGTTAAACCTATTTCTGTGTATCCTGCCCTGAGATCCTATGATATAGGGTGGGATATAAATATTTTAAAATACATTAATAAATAAAGCACGAAGCCTTAAAGGAACTGTGGCATGTAGTCTAAGGAACTGTCACTTCAGATGAAAAATAAGCCTGAAAGAAACTATGTGCACTCACAGTGTACTCGAGGTTCAACAGCAAAGAAACAAGAGTGATGCATAGTCACTGTTAAACTTGCTCTCCTTATGGACTGATCTATCCGTACAGCAGCTTCAAAGGAACTCTAGAAATTGGTCTTAATACTGATGAACAGCAAGCTGAATTTAAACTAAGAAAACATGGCATAAAAGTAAGGTAGTGCTGCAGTGTTAAGACAGCATGTGTTCACAAGGGAGTCTTTTAAATGGGCAGACAATTGTATACCATAAGACAACAGCATACCCACAAGAAGTACAGCTTGATTACTTGCCAGCAATTCAGTCCCACCTTAAGATACCTGTTGGTGTAGACAACATGGTGCTTGTATGTATAGTACCTTGACTAGATTTCCATTTGCAAGCTTGACCCTCTAAGGCTGAAATACACAAAGGGTTCCACACATTATGAAAAACGTATTGCTGAGGTGTCTAATCATATAGAAATCTGTGGGAGAGAATCTATATATGTGTAGTGTGCTGGGAAGGTAAAATTTTAAATTTGATTTATCTTATTTATTTTATAAATTTCTCAATTTTGGGACACTTTTTTTTTGCTTGATTTTGTTTTTTGAATGGCAATGGTGAATGGGGAGGTGTTGCACCCAGCTTATTCTGTATAGGATACAGATAATGGTCAGAATCTATTCCACTGCATGAACAGCATTACTTTTTTACTTTTTTTTTACTTTTTTTTACTTTTTTCAATGCTTATGTAGCATTAACCATTAAACCCTGAAACTCAAGTGAACCTTCAGGTGGAGCAGAGGGTCCTACTGACTAAGTAGATTTCCATTTGCAGATATCTAGATCTACAAGCAACTGATGTTATATGGATGACAGGTTCCTTAAATCAGATTTCATTAACCTTTCACTTGCACAGAAAATGAAACCCAACTATTACTATATTTTGAAGAAATCCACCTGACACCATAAGAACCTGACACCATAAGAATTATATTTACCCAGCAGTCGGCCAGTTGCCCATGGGAAACCTAACACACAGCAAAAACCTTTCCTTCCACGTCTGATCTTTTTGTCCAGCTGACTCAGTGCAGGAAGTCCAGAGCTTCAGCATTACCAACAGAAAGTTATCAGCTTCAAAACTTCTAGTAAAGGTGAACACAGCACCCTTGTGATACTTGTTACATTAATTGTTCTGTTAAAGAAATGTATCCTAATGTTACACTAAAATCTACACTCTTGTAAATTAAACTCATCTGGTCTAGTCCGGCTTCTGAGGTGGAAGAAAACAAGTCACTGGTCTTATCTGTGAAAAATCTTTTCAGGTATTTTTAGTGTGTGTAATGTTCTCCTCCAGTCTACTCTTCTCTAAATATACCCTATTCCTTCAATCTTTCCTCAATGGATTTATCTAACTGCCTTTCACTGTCCCATTCTGAATGCTTTCCAATTTGGTAATAGTCAGTAAACATCTCAGGAAATAGCCAGTTTTCAGCCTCATATCAGATGGTTGATCATTCTGCAATAATAACTCAGATGATCTATTTGTTTTGTAACAGACTTATGAAACCACATATTTCAGTTAACAAATGAATGTATGCATTCCTTGTTTATCCAGTATCACATGCTAAAATAAATTCTTGCTCCAGGGTACTGCACCCCCACCCAATCTGAAGAATAAAAGGTTGCAAAAATTACTAAGAGAAACTTAGTAAGAGAGTTTATATTGTTTTTAGCAGCTGCCTTATTACTTAAAAGAGTTACTTTTGTCAAAATTCAACATTAGTAGCCTATGACTGTACAAATATAATGAGAAAGTGGAATCTAGCAACCAGTAAAAATAGCTCATCCTATTTTTTTTGGTTTTCTAACTGAACTTGTCTCCCATGCCCCATTCTGAAGAAGATGAAGTAATGATATTCTTTGGACTGGTAGTCTATGGACTCGATGAGGAAAGATACAATGACTTGACCAAGCATTTATGGGGGAAGTCTATGCATTCAACAATTGCATATCCCTCTGCAAAATCAAACTGTTTATTAAAGGCTTCTACTTAAATGTAAGATTTGTCATGTTTTTAAAACATGCTGGGGAGATCTTGTTGGGCAGACTTAAGTACTTCTCCCTTTCCCCTCTGTTTTATGGTTCACACATGTTCAGTAAGGAATTCTAGAGGCAGCTGTCAGGAATCTCTCCCTGCCAGGCCCCAGCCAGCAAGGGAGGAGAGAGGTCAGGAACACTTGGGGAGTCAGAATATACCAAACACCAGGAAAACACAAGCTGAGCTAGGTCAAGGTCCAGTCCAAAGGATCAGGAGGCAGAGATCTGTCCAGAGGGTTTCAGGGAGCAGGAGACACAAAAGTTGTGAGGGTTTGCTAATAATTTGCTGCAAGCAAGGAGCAGCCACACCGGCAGACTTAAATAGCCCCTGTGAGCAGGTGCTGCTTGTTATTGTTTCCTCAGCCTAGTCCAAGCAGCCTCCCTCTCAGCAGCCTGTTTCAGCCTTCTGAGTGATTGAGGGCTGATGGGCACAGGTGGCTGCCACTCCTCTGCTTCACTGCTGGTTCCCTCTATGTCATGAACTGGCTGGGGCAACTCAGTCTCTGTTTGACCTTCCAGTGCAGGGGATGTTTGCAGGTTGACTTGATCACTCACTGGCTCGGCCCCCTGCACAATCAGTTGCTCCTCTATCACAGCATCATTATCTATCACATTGCTGCTATTCACCTTCCCTGTTGTAGGCAGGCACACACAGCTGTGGTAGAATTGTCAGGAAAAGAATCCCATTCTTTCCCAGCTCATGCTTAATGGTATTGTTTACTGCAAACATGTGGCTGCAATTCAGCACCAAAAGTCTAGGTTTCTCCAGCCCACTTTCAGTGCAGAAGCTAAAATAATCTTCCAGCTAGATCAAGGACGAGAAGGAAAAGGGGAGGTGGGCAGTCTAAAAAATATTGTAAAAAGGACCTTCTTTGTTAGAGGCTTTTGTTAAATATCTTCCTTTCCATCTCTACACACACACACACACAATAAATATATAAAATACCTGGAAAAAATAAACAGCAGAATAAACTGACAGAATAAAAGCATAGGCATACATATTCTTTATATTCTATTTTACAACTTGGCCCTTACAAGACTGGAGTTCATGTCCTTAGAATTTATAACAGAGGGGACTGTTTTATTTACAAAACTATTTCCATTGGAATATAATACCTGATGACAGGCATATATCACAAAACTACTTAGCTTTTTGACAAAGGTATCTCACATTTTATGCCACTTAATTTTTTTTGAAAAGTTATTTTTATGTTCATTAATCACAGAACATGTGGATATGGATCAGGCACTTTGCTGCCAAAGAGGGGGGGAAATGCCAGAAACATTACAGAGGCCAGAAAACACAGAATCACACAGTGTTACTGGCTGTAAGCGCACTAAGAAGCTCTTTCCATGACATATCACATCTTCAAAGGCCGTTCTGCAGACATCAAACACAGGCACAACCTAATACAATTACAAGATATCTTAGAAAATAGCCACAGACTCTGCAGAACCTGCCTACCCAAGGAATAACAGAGCTGATTTGCTCACTGAAGATTTTGAAGTTAAGCACATTACTGAGTGGACCCTGTAAGAAACTAAACAGTGGTTGGTGATGAACAGTTTCAAAGAGTAAATGGTGAGTTATTTGCGAAGTTAATTTTAACTAAGCCACTCTTAAATGGAAAATAGGTAAGTAAGCCAGTATAAATATGTTTTATCCACCAAAAAATATGTGATTAGATGTAAATAAGCATTTCCTTTGTGTACATGGACAAGCCAGATCCAGTATGACTAAAGCACTGAGAATCTGATGATTCTTCTAACTGAAAATAATAGAGTGATAAAAGTCAGCGCAGCTTGTCTTTCGCATCCAAGCATAAAATGGATCAATTAGGAGGATAAACTAAGCACAATAGAAGATACAGTACTGATCTGAACCACTGATATTCATTGTTGTCATCATTAAGAGAGAGGGAAGATGCTAAAAATGTTAATAATTGTCTCCATCAAGAAATCTGTTACATATTTTCCTTGACTGGAAGCTTACATTTAGAAAGGTATTGCAATTTTTATATACCTCATCAGAACAGTCACTATCAAGATAGTTCCATGTGTTTACATTCAAACAAAATTAGCAGTAAACTACATAGATGATTTCTGCTCAATACCACACTCCTAATTTGTACCACATGACAAGGACACGATATTGGGATAACTGTTATGTTGCAAGCCTACTACACTGATTGGTGAAACTAATAAAACAAGGATAATTTTTAAAAAAGAAATTACATAGAGTGGATCATGTTTGAAAATTATCCTTGTTTTATTAGTTTCACCAATCAGTGTAGTAGGCTTGCAACATAACAGTTATCCCAATATCGTGTCCTTGTCATGTGGTACAAATTAGGAGTGTGGTATTGAGCAGAAATCATCTATGTAGTTTACTGCTAATTTTGTTTGAATGTATATGTATTGATATCAGGTCAATACCTGAAATAAATGGAAATGGAAAAAGCTAAGGAAGTAGAAAGGATTAAATTAAGTGGTATTTTTATAATTTCTGTTTTAAATTTTCTTATATGCTGAACACTCTCTAAAAGCAGAAAACTAGTACTCCATATTGTGGTCCTTTTGACATCAAGGAAGGTTTCCTTGGATCTCATACAGGCACGGTACAATCAGTCATGACATCTTTCTGGATAGGTTGTACAGAATTTGGATATGAGACTTCTGTATTTCTATAGCACCATGCCTATTTGGAAGGCCTCTTAAAGAAGCTGATGCTGGAGCATTATTGCTCGGTGCCTTGGCAGCTGTGCTACAAGGCTCCTTAGGAGTCTTAAAATTTCCCACACTTTCAATGTCTAAATGAAAAGGCTGGGAGAGATTATCCAAGAATGTGGCTTGAGGTGTCACCAATATGTGAATGACACCCACCTTTATTTCTTTTCTTCCTCTAAAAAATAGCAGGCTGTTGATCATCTGACCCAATGCTTAGGTAAAGCAATGGACTAAATGAGAACTAATAAATTCAGAGTTAAATCAGACAAGACAGACAGATAGGTTGTGGGTAGCTGGAAATGGTGTTCAATCTATCCTGCTTCTGGAGCAGATTACACATCCCCAGAATCAGACTGGGAATTCTGTGGCCGATGGGCTTCAGGAAGCCAATGAGTCCTTTTAGACAGTACCAAAAGCATCCCCGATCTTCCTCCCCAGCACTTCTTCTTTTGAAAATCTAGAGATTCTATTGTAAACCAATGGCAGTCCAACTCTCTCATAGAGCAAGATATTGGGGTACTTCTGTGTCTTTATCTCTTTTTCTCTCTCTTTTTCCTTAACATGTTAGCTTAATAATTTGGAAGTGCCGCTGATTCTCTCATTTTCATAAATTCCTTTGAGCATTTTTGCATACCTCTTTGAATATCAGCTCACACTAATATTCCAGCAGACATGGAAGATATGTGGAAGGTGCTGCTTTGAAAATAGTCCTGACAACTCAGCTGTTCTGGAAATGTTATATATTTCCAGTCTGTTTAGGAACTTCAGGCCAGAACAGGATAGCTAGACTTCTAAGACTAACCAAAAATATACATTAGTAATAGCCAGTTAGGTGTAGCGGTCTGAGTGTTGGACTACCACCCTAGAAACCAGGGTTTGATTCCCTGCTCAGCCACTAGATGATCTTGGTGCATCACACACTCTCAGTCCCAGAAACCCCTGTGATAGATTTGCTTTAGGGTTGCTGTAAGTCAGAAACAACTTGAAGGCACACAACAACAATATAATATTATGCCAAGTAATTGTTATCTGACAGTCTGACAGTCTACTTCTGGGTCCAATTTAAGTGGTTTTCTGCCTCAATTTAAAAGTTTTAACTTTCAAAGCTCTTTAAACCTTTAAAATAGCTAAAGCCAGGCTGCACAAACAGTGTCTCTTCTTCAGTATATATCTAAATAAACTCTTGCAGGTGTGCTCACCAAATTAGCTGAGGGGAAAGCTACAACAGACAAACATCCTTTTCACTTGGCACCTATATTATCATTTTGGGGGCACCAGGTAAAGACTCCTTCCAGGCAAAGAACTTTTTTTAGTGTTTTCAGATCCTCACCCTATTTCAGTTTGCTTCTGGTTTTATTTTGTTTGTATTGCCGCATGCCTCTTGCTGCTGGTTTTATTTCAATTTTTATTGTATGTTGTTTGTATCATTTTTAATTTTTAATGTATCCACGCACCACCCAGTGATTTCAAGTTACTGGGTGGTCTAAAAGTGCAATAAAAATAAATAAATCATGGCTATATTATTTTTCAGTCAGTAATATAATTTGCAAAAGTAATTTCTGTCTCTGTTCAAATAAACTAAAAGGCATGTTTAATACGATGAGTCATTGTTCTATGACATGTACAAATAAAAAGAGCAAGCAGATTCAGAGAGAGACTAACGATAACTCTTTTTAGTTCTAAAATGCACAGAGGTATATGAAGAATACATCAAAAAGCTAGGTTGTTTCTTTTCATAAGCACTCCTCCCCCCAAAAAAATTGCTAAAACACATGGAATACTACTATTCTGCCTTTTACTTGTGTAGACATACACAATACCCATATGCTGTGCACCCAGCTAAAATGATTACCAAATGCCAAGTAAACATTTACAGATGTATTCCAATTGAGATCAAAAGCAACCTCATCTTGTCTGCTTGGATCTATTACTGGCCAAACTTGGAAATGGAGACAGGCCAATAATCTACTAACTCGGTAATGTAATCAGTTTATTTTTCTATAAGCAAGATATCCATGACTGTGACTATGCTGAATGGTTTAGCGCTAAGATTTCATGCCACGCCTAGAACGGCATACAGAGAAACAAATCAGAAACTTTAGATTGCTCACTTATTAATGTGACACTTCATGTTTATTTCAAACAGTTTTATACCTTATTGAAAGAAAAAATGTCTATAGATGTATGCACAGGATGAATATACAGGATGAAAACTGGGCATGATTCTTGTAATTTAGACATCATGATCTTAGACATAAGTTTCTTTGAAAAAAGTGATATACAGAAACTTAACTTCAGGACTACAGGTACAATTTAATATAACGTACAAACAAATCAACCAAGAAATGTATTTAACCAAGCTTCCAGCATGCAGTAACTGCCATGTAACTTCAAAATCTAAAACTTAACAGCATCCCATTGCATACTGGATTCTTTTAAACTAATCCAGTTATATGTGTATGCCAAAGCATAATGGCTTCATACAGCTATAACACATAAGAAAAACCAATTGTCTCAGTGCATACGCTATAAACACCTTTTATTTGCCTTTCAAAACAGCATACAAAATAGATGTATGAAGATCAACATAGACGGAAAGAGCACACTGTGGGCACTGAGACAGAATCAGCATCCAAGTTTCTGCTCTGCAAGGAGGTAAAAGACTGAGAAGCTCACTGGGAAGAGTAACAGGGAATTTGGGACTGGAAAGTAAAAGGATTAGTCACTGAAGGAAGAGTGAATAGAATAAGTTGAGAAACTTGATTATCGTTTAAATGTTAGAAGGAAAAGAAGTGGAAAAAGAAAAGAGCATCAAGAAAAAAGGAGTAAGAGAAGAAAACCAAAATAATGAAGGGTGCAAAAGGCCCATGAAAATAAGAAAGACTACCTTTTCTATTACGTTCTCAGTTTTCTCAGGCATATTTTTGTGATTGGTACATTTTTCTTTTATCTATTACAGGGCCAGGACACTTGGATAACCTAACAAAAACCATTCTGATTCACTAAAATATACTAATGTTTGCCTTGATGGATTTTTTTTGTTGTTATTGTAAAATAAGCAACCAAGATTTGCACGACACTTTACTTATGAAAAAGGAAAAAGAGTAGAGGAACATGTGCTTTGCACATAAAAGCTTCCAGGTCCAGTCTTTGACATCTTTGACCAATGATCTCATTTAGTATAAGGTAGCTTCCTTTGTTTCGAAGAGGTAGAGAAATTCCTTTTGTAAGAAAATAGCCAATGAAATAAATACTTGCATATTCAAAAAAATAGAGAGAAAGATCTAAGAAAAGTTTTAACCCCTATGCCAAAGAATGTAGAATAGATCAACTAACTAAAAGTAATATGATAATTAAATAGGATTTCTTTAGTTCTGTGACAGCCCTTTAATACATATTGTACAAAGATATTTGGCAAATGCACAGTACAGAGTTGATAAGAGAAAAGCTTTAGTTACATATACTTTTATTTAACACAACTATAGAAAAGATATACATGGAAAATGTGTTTAATTTGTAATGAATTAATCGGAACAGATGATATTGTCGAAGCTCAACAGAAATAATTTTGATAATTTCTATATATTCTTCAGTAAGGTAAGCATCATGTAAACCTACTACATCACTTGCACAATGAGAAACACACACAGAAAGAAAACAATCATAGAGTTAACACCAGTCACGATCTGTTAGGCTAGCATATAGCATAGGATTGTTATGAAAATTAAGGGGAAGACAAGCTGAACTCCAGAAGAAAGCACTTTATACACAAATGTATAATAATTAAAATAAAATGTGACATATACTAGGCTGGCTTTCAAACAGTTGGTATTGTTTTGTTTGGTTTTTTATAGGTTACACGTCAGCCAACACACTTTTAAGCCAATTCCTTATCTTTACCAAAGTATGCACTGAAAAGCAAGGGAAAACACTCTCTGGGTGTGATGAAAAGGAGCTTAAGAGCTGCATGTCATCAGCATACTGATGACACAGTCATCTAAGTGCTCCATTTCCTGTGCTGTCAACACTAATGACAAAAATGGACCTGTCAAGAATCCTAGTATATTGCAGATTGTGGCTACAACTCAAATTCTTTGCATACATTTATGGGAATTAATGCAAGTAAAACAATACACTTCAATTACAGTTCAATAAAATATTGCAAATATCTAAACACTGTCTGCCACAATCTGGTTGCAATCATGCTAAAATACAGTTTAGACTGCAGTTTGATTCAAATCACTTCTTGTTATCCAATAGGAATGGGATCTGGGAACAAGCCAGGGGCTACTGCTAGTTTCAATATAAAGAATTTACATTTTCTTTTGTTTTCTTTGAAAAGATGTGACATTCTCCTACTCAATTTGAGAAATATATAAAAAATGAAGTAATAGGCCTTGGACATTGCTAAAGCAATACTGAAAAGGCACCTAACTAATTGTCATTTATAGCTGGTAAGTTATGTGTTTAGCAAAGAGACAAAACATGGTGAACCTGAAGGATACAACCTGAATTCTCCAAGCTTCACTTTTCTATGCTTCAAAGTAAGTGAAGTAATAAAGTTAGTAATGCTTTATGCCACAATCTGTTTTGTTCCTCTTAATAAATGTGAGATTCATGTAGCATTTATTTTTTCAGACTTGGTATTTTCTAAGCAAAACATAATTAAATGTAACCTGTAATCCTCATTTTTTTGAAAAATACATATGCATCCAAAGAGAACAAAATGATTAATTTCAAATGACTGCTCCTAGTATTCAGACATACTGGGTTTCACTGCCCTGTATGATCTCATGAGAGATCCACATAGTCGAGATATCTGTCATTTCACCAGAATTCTATGTTCTCTTCAAAAGTGAAAGGAAATGCTCAATGAGAGCAGGAAGTATGCATGAGAGAATATATGTTCTTATGAAAAGTTCTGGATTACAGTCTGTAATACTGTTACATGTTTGGGGTTGGTTCTAATCTATTTCACACAAGAGAAGAGATAAATAAGGATTTCACTGTCTGTGTGAATAGACTGTGGCTAAACTACTGGATGTGATTTTACCACATAATGGCTCATATGCCTGTTTCATGTGGATTGTCTGTCAACTTCTTCATAAAAGTGATTAACACACAGACCCAGAAGACCAATGCATGGGGGTCAGGAACTTATTTCTCTCCCTCCAACATCAATGAGGGCCATAGTCCCCCAACAGTTCCCCCAATTCATCCGAGTCTTCCCAAAATGGCAACAAGAAATAATGTTACATCACTTCCTGTCACCATTTCAAGAAAGACACTGATGAAAATAGAGGTTGGAGCTGTCAGATGCTTCTGTGGGGAGGCTTCTCTGTGAGTTTTAGCATGTTTTTGTGCATTTGGGGGACTCTGTCTGGTTTCAGGCTGAAAATCATGGCAAACAAAACAAAATATTGGCTGGTTGTTGGACCTAGAGGACTGGTAGGGAGCTTTAGAGGCCAGAAAAGTTCCAGGGGTAACGTTCCGTCAGGTGCCACAAGTTGTCCATCCTAAAGCAAACATTTTGCTATTTCTAAAGAAGAAATCTTGATCCTAGATCTTGTACTCAGATTACCATGTTTGCTAGCATACTAGACACACTGGCATATAAGACGCACCACACTTTCAAGGAGTATTTTTCGGGGGGGGGGATTAGTTCCCTGGTGAGGGGAATGAAAGGAGTGCTGCACCAGGAGAGGAGGGGAATGAAAAGAATGCTGCACCAGTTTTTCTTGGGTCCTAGGCGAGTCAAAATGCACAGGAGAGGAGGAGAAGATAAGGAGTGCTTCGCTTGGATTCCACTACCCCTTCCTTTCCTGTTTGCCTGGGCAAGGAAAACTTTGGCTCCAGGTTCAACCCCTAGGTTTTTAGCGTTACTATATTTGCTGGTGTATAATACGCACCCCATTTTCAAAGGGTATTTTTTAAGGAAAAAGGTGTGTCTTATACGCCAGCAAATACAGTAAATTTCTGGAGTTTTGTAAAAGCACCTTTTTGTGATTTCTTCTAACCTCTGTTTTCCATGAAAAAAACTAATGGCATTCTGATTTTCACATAATTTGCATACTGTTCTACGAAAAAACCCTCTTCTCATAATATAAATGTCAACATGAAGTAAAAATTCATAAATTCATTCATTCCGACACAAGCACACAAACACATACACTCACTATGGGAGTGAAATTAATCTACTTTGCCATTACTTTTAGACAGCAATTCAAAGTAAACTGATTAATAGTGTTACACATTAAGTCAAGATAGCATTGCTAGATGAAATACAGATGCTTTTTAAAGTTTAATATGCCACTTCTATAGCTGAAGTTATGTTACATTTGTTTTTAAAGTGTTTCTGTAGAACAGTGAACAGAAATAAGAGATGAAAATTTCTTCTGACAGGAATATTATTTAAGTAAGACATGAGTACAGAAAGCTTTGGGAAATTTGTGTTCATATTTGTCTGTGTTTGTCTGATACAGTAACCATCTAAGACAAGAGGTGAATATTACAAACATTAATAACCTGGTTGATAACATCTTGAATGCTCTCTTCTCCCTATAAATGTACACAGTTGCATTTCTTTAATTCAGGAAAGTCAAATATAGGTGTTTTCCAAGCACCACAATTGCACCCTCAAAGTGCCAAGACTTGTGTTGTACTCTACAATATTCACTGAGAATCAGCATGGTATATTGGGCTTGGGTCCTGGACTAGAACCTGGAGACCAGAGTTCAAATCCCTACTTGGTCATGAAAACCCTTTGGGTGACCTTGGGTAAGTTACACTCTCAGGATGAGAGGAAATCAGCAAATGTCTTCTGAACAAATCTTTTCAAGAAAACCACATTATTCTCTCACTGTAGGGTCACAGTAAATCAGAAACAACTTAAAGGCACATAACAATTATCTGTTCTATTTTTTTAAAACTGTTCATACCATTCATGCTTAACAAAGACTTGAAAATCCATTTTGCTTAAAACCATCTATCAATAAATGATGGTCACAAATCCTTAATAGTTCATGAGTTTTAAGAGTCCAAAACTATTCTCTAAAAATATATTACTATAGAGGGAAGGGCCTCAAAGCTGAAATCAAGATGGAAATCATCATCGTCATCATCACAACAACAACAATATACCCTAATACATTTTCTCACAAATCCATTGGAGAAAATTTTTAAAGTTTAATAATTAAACAAAACAAGTGAAAAAAATACCCTAGACATGAGAACTTGTTCTTTTATATTTGACTACAATGAGCAAAAAAGTCATAAATCCAACAAATAGTCATCAATGGGGACACAAGGTAGTATATAGTAAACCAAGATCTGTGTTTCTCACATCTAAATTATCAAATGCTGGAATTCTATAAAAGTGTTAATTTAGGTAGCTCTCACCAGATCGTTTCAGATCTTGGAATCTAAGCAGTGTCAGCTTACTTAGGCTGTATTTCAGAGGAAGGAATGGTTAACCACCTCTATGTATTCCTTGCCTGAGAGAACCCTACAGAATTCATGGTGTTGCCATAAGTCAATATGTGTCTTGAAGGCACATATATACATATCAGGTTCCTAGAATTCCTGCAAAAAATTATGAACTATGTGAATCTTGTTTAGATCTGGAAAAATTTACTTCTTCTAGGATCATTCAATACAAGTTTGTTGTGCCTTAACTATTAATAAAGCTTGACTGTATATTATAAGCTTAATGTATTGAGTACATGGGCATTTTAGGAAAGGTGGGGCAGAATCATACTCAATATTGAATTAATCCTAAACTGTAATTTTGTAAACACTGTCATGGACAACAACTCAATTTGTTTCTCTTCCAGTTTGTGCATCCAAACTGCACACTGAAATTTTTTTTGTTTAAAATATAAATAACCTAATCCAATAGTAGATATAGCAGGACTTGAAAAAACTAATCTTCATTAAATTGGAGAACTGCTTGCTTGAATTCCATTTTCCCCTTTACAAAGGGGCAGTTTCTAAACTCAGAACCATATGATTTTGTGTGTTATTTATTTATTTTGGCAGCAGTGTTTCTATTAGGATAAAACAGAGAGGCTCAGACACTGCATAAGGATGTTTGTTTTCCTGGTCATTTACACAGGGGAAGGGTTGTGCTACATAAATTTTAACAGCTTCCTTGGCTGGCCAACCAGCCAAGAAGCAGCCCTGATCAGCATACCGAAAGGAAAAAGAGAACCAGCCTTTACCAGAAGGAGGAAAAAGAGAGAGTAGGGGAGAGAGAGAGAGTATTTGTGCAACTGTATGTAAGGCAGGCTACACTACCAAATGCATGTCTCCAGTGGAATGTCTTCACTGCCAGGGCATCAAGAATCACAGAGCTGTCTATCAGTGTGTTATCTGTCAAGCCCTGGAAGCTGCTGAAAGATCTTAAGGGGGCTGCTTCTGACAGCAATGAACCAATCTGATGTGTTATTCCATTTCCTAAATCTTTAGGAATCCAGGAAATATCCGGCTACCTAGAGGACAGAAGGAAGTCCAGCAAGGAGAGGGATGCACACAGGCATGCAGCTCTACCTATACATCCTAGCAAGGTTATAGAAGTGTCTGAACAGAGTTTTGGTATGGATGAATTAAGATCTGTCAAAATCTTTCAAGGTCTGTCATGGTCAAGATTTAACACTAATCAGATTCTGGATAAGCACCCCCTGAAAGAGAAAGTGGGAGTGCTCTGAGATTCACTCTGGCTAGTAAGCCAAAGAAGCATAGGCAGTATGGCATTTACCAAGAGTTGTTGTTGTTTTTGTTCTTGATGTGTGCCTTCAAGTTGTTTCTAATTTATGGGGATCCTAAGGTGAACTATTAGAGGGTTTTCTTGGTAAGATTTGTTCGGGGGGGTTGCCTTTAGTGTGACTTGCCCAAGTGGATTTCCATGAGTGAGCAGGGATTTGAACCCTCGCCTCCAGCGTCACAGTCCAACGCTCAAATCACTACACCACACTGGCTACCAACTCAGATGTGTACGCCAGCTCTATCAGTTGATATGAAATGTGGCTGTCCCTGTACTCAAGGCAAATCTAAAGGCTGAAAGTATAGAACCACTCCCAGTTCCAGTAGTTACCTGTTCATTTCTCAAACCAATTTAAAGTACTGCAATTAACTTTTAATGTCCTAACTAGTTATGCCAGAGTTTCCCAAACTTCCTTCGTTAATGGCTCCCTTAATGTGTCTTTTTTCTTTTCATGGCTCCCGTTGTAGTTGTTGTGTGACTTCAAGTCATTCTCAGCATATGGTATCCCTAAGGACAACCTATCATGGGGTTTTATGGGGTTGAGAGTCTGTAATGTGTCCAAGGTGAGCTTCCAAGTCTGAGCTGAGAATTAGGCCCTGGTGCTCTTGGCATATCCCTCAAGTGTGCAAAGGACCTTTGAGAAGAAGACACTTCACTAAATTTTAATGAGAGCATCAAAAAACTGATGGAAAGATAAATGTTAATACTGAAAGCAACTATTTGGGAAGAGGGCAGTCCAACGTGGTTGAAGGGAAGGGAAAGTGGAGCTGACAGGAAATACATGGGGAAAAGAAAGGTGTGACACACTTCGCACTTAGGCCATTTCCACACGACGATGCTCTTCTGTGTCATCACACTGCAGTCCTGGGTCTCGTTGGGAGTGTGTCAGCAATGCTCCCCTTCATACCTGCTTGGTCCATGAGGAAGGGAGTGCAAACGGGCACTTTCCATTGCTGTGCTGTGGAATGAAGTGTTGCCGTTGCATTTCCACGGCTTCTGCATGGCTGCAAGCAATGGGAGCACCATGCAATCACAAGTGCAAAACAGATTTTTCCTGTTTTGTAAAAACTGCATGAGCACAATACTTGGGGATGGCAGTGGGCTGGTGATGTCGTGCGGAAACACAACCTGCCGACCACTGCCATCCTTCCCAAAAGTGGCTCAGCCCTGTCATGCAGAAATGGCCTTAAATATTCTATCCCAAGTATTTTGGAATTAAGACAGATTAGGATTAACTTCCATATATATTAGGAAACTGATTTGTGAGAACTCTATGGGGAGTGGACTCATTTGTAGGAGAGGAGGGAAAATTCCACTGCAGTAATCTTAGGGTTTGTAAGCTGTCTTATGTCTCAGGTTTGAGAGAAACATAGGATAACTCTACAATAAAAACAAATATTGGATTAAACATCCAGATATTACCGGTTTCAGTACACTGATATGGGAGACTTCTGCATGGAGTGGACTGGTGCGAATAAGAAGAAGAGTGAGAAGGAGAAATGGTGTTAGCTAGATCCTTAGCATTTTAACTTTGAGTAGCCCACTGACATCTCTGTGTCACTCCTCCCTTCCTTCTCCCTCATATGGATGTCTTACCAATATAGGTACAAGAAGGAGAACTGAGAAGGAGGAGAAAGAGGGGAACAGGAGTACCAAAGAGGATTTATTGAGGTCAGTGGGATTCACAAAGCTAAAATGCTAAGAATAAAGCTATCATCATTTCTCCCCCTCCTCCTCCTCTCCCCCTCCACACTAGTCCATCTATGCAGAAGTCTCCCATATCAGTGCTCTGAAAACTCTAGTATCTGGATATTAACCTCTTCTTCAAAATAGTCAACCTTCACCAGTCCACACCATACAAAGGTCTCCTAAATCAGTGTACTGAAAATCCTAACACTGGATGTTACTATCACCCAGAGTCCATGTTAAATCTAAACTATCTGGAATGGTTGTGTTCATTTTATGAATATATGTTTCTCTAAGGTCCCACTCTTTATCATTTTTCTTTCTATTATTTTGTGAAAGCATGGTCCTGAAAGTGACCAATAAATAACTTGAATGTATGAATGGAATGACTTAAACACCCCAAAAGAAGTCTTCGTAGGGAGCAAAGAGTGTTCAGTAGAAGCAGACTAAAGCCAAGAAGTAAGTTAAGTATAACAGTACAGGACATCCTATTCTACTTTTGTACTACAGTACAGAAAAGAGTAAATGTTTAAAAACTAAATTTGTCAGTCTGCGCCAACAAATATCATTTGCAAGCTAAAGGTTTCAGAGAAAAGAATGTTCCATGTTTTCCCATCCAAATAATTCTGCTACTACTTAGCATCCATAATGAACTTGTAACTACAAGAGAAATTTAAATGCCTCATTTGTTTTCTGTGAAAAGCTTCAGCTCTTTCTTTCTTTATTAAGTTTTTTTGCTTTTGGGAACCAGCACATCCAGTATATATGGAGAGAAAGCCTCCTAGGGTAGACAGTCTTTATAGTTGCTGGACAATCTAAGTTACAGCTGAGCCAAAACTACCCACCATTTTTCATTAACTTTTATTTCAGTGCTGAAAACTGTTTAGGCAATTCACCTACTTTCTCAGAGAAAATGCTCTCTTAACGATATACATTTTCCTTGCTTAAAAAAGCACCTCTCACTGATAGTTAAATACAAATCAAGCAAAAATGACAAGATTGCCACAAGTATTTCCAAGCTGATTCATATCCTGATAAACTAATTTGTTTATTATATTACTGTTCCTCAATACAAGATTTCCATGGCAGCATAGAATAACAATGCAACAGAATAGTGCAACTATAATAACCAGGATAACACTGTCATTCTTTGTGGAATTCTCCTTGGTCTCAAGAACATGCTTTGTGCTGAACTGGTAATGCTAGCAGGGAGATTTGCTAAACATGATGCAACATGTGCATATAATGTACCCTAAGTGGCCATGTGGCAGATTTGTAAGATTAAGAACAGGGTGGAAACAAAGCTAGATATATTTCTGCCTCCTTGCCTTGAGTAAGACAAAAGAAAATACTTCATGCAACACACTACCACAACATCTAGTGATTGTCAATTGCTTAGATTGGTTAGACTTCTTTGAAGCAAATTAATGGAGAAGAAACCAGTATCTATTAGCTATAAAACCAACTAACAGCACAGAGTGAGGGGAGACAAAAGGGCATAACTATCCTTACCATGCCAAGAGTTGTCACTAAGCAAAAAGTTACAGGCTTACCATGGAAAATGACCCAGTTCAGTCCCTAGCACCTTCAGCCAAGACTGAGAAAGACTGTATCTTCAGGGCCCTGGCATCAACTTTTGGATGGCACAGTACAAACTACACAGCGACCTATCCCATCCCATACTGAACCCATACTCTCTTATCACATGCACACAATCTCATGAGCCATGAAAAAATGCTTTATTATCTCCATATTTCAACCTCACATGCTACGGTGACTTTCATGTTGTTTTCTCCTCACAGTAGAATAAGATGACAATTTTTGCAAAGAAATCTCCCATATTCTAAAGTCTCACATTGTTATGGTGGTGGGGTGGTTCTACGGAGAAATGTCAGGTGTATGTGCAAAGAATGCATGCCAGCCACAGCTATAGACCAACTCCTGAGTATTTGAAATGCAGCCAAATTTACACATAAAATGCTGCAGAGATCTGTCAGCTATGAGTATGGCTGGGTTTTCTCTTTCTCCTCTTCAGCTGCTGCTGTTGCTGAGCAGTGTACTTGTAGCATGCTCAAGAGTAAACTGAAACAGGCCTGGTTCCCCACCCCTATGCCTTTAGACTGAAGGCTTTTTCACCATCTAATTTGTATCTGCTTGGAGGTCCACCCTGGTACCTTCCTGTTGCCTGGACTCCCAAGTTGTGATCAATGCCATACTTCAAACAGGTAGATTTAGCATTAACACTCCACTTAAGCACTCTTAACTACTGGAATTTGAGGATTTCTAACACAAAAGCTTAGTAATCATTCACTCTATAAGTAAAGTGCCTAGACAGTTGCCTATGTTTCTTCCTTTTGAGAGAAACATAGGCATTTTCTAGGCACTCCACTTACTCCTGACATTGCCTATAAGGCATCATACAATTTACATCATATTGGCATGCTGGCATATTTCACTATGAGGAAAACATATAGTTTTGTACTTGTTACAAATTGAACATCTTATATATCTTCTGGATGTGTCAAAGACAGAGACATCTATGGAGGAATATTATGGACTATATGAATTTGGGAATATATATACCAAATTGGTGCTCAGTCTATAACAAAATTAATTCCTTATCTTAAAATGATTAGAAGTACTGTAAGATCTGCACAGCTTTGGGGATTCCCACATGAGATCTCACAGATCCCTAGAAATCTTGTGAGGGACTCTCCTTTCCTAAGACTTGAGACAGACTTATATAGGTCTGTCTCACACAATCCTAGTCAGTCTTGCACCAGCTGGCTAGCACAAATGTTTGGTTCTATCTTTTCTAGCTGAATGACGATAGATGGCCAGTACTAGTTGCTAGATTTGCTGCTGGTCTGGAATACAAACTTAACTGGGGCCCTTTCCGCACGGCATTTGCCATGCGAAAGGGCGCCTGGAGTGTCGCGCAATTTGAGGAGTGATCTGCACGACGCTCCAGGGGCCGTCTGGCGCCGATTGCGCACATTTTCATTTTCGGCTAGAAGCCGAAAATGGTGAGCAATCACGCATTGCTCCTGGGCCCCACATGCACTTACCTGGCATGCGAAGCCTCCGGAGCCACACCAGTCGCACTTCCTGCCCCAGCGCAGCCTGGGAAGATCCCAGGCTGCACTGTGGAAGAAAGAGGCAGGGCTCTTGCGTGAGCAGGCAGCTCCTGCAGAGCTGAAGGACCCCAGACGTGAGAGCCTCTCACCAGAGGCTACTCACGCGATCCCAGCACCACAGCGCTGGAAGAAGGTAAGGTGCGGAAAGTGCCTGGGACAAGGATTTTGGGAGACTTGTGCAGACCCACAAAAGTCTCATCTTTCAATTGTTCTTCCTGATGGGATAACCCCATTATTCATCCAGGAAATGAATGATTGAGAATAGTCCTTCTATCTCTGTTATACATTTCTGGGGAAAAAATGCCTCCCTTTGTGACTTTAGTTTAACAATATCCCCTAGCTTGGGAAACTTGCACATTATCTAACTATTTTGTAACTTTTTGTTCTTATATAAAGCAGAAATGAGAGTACAGGAAGAATTTTGTGGGGAAATACTAATTTTAGTCATTATAAATACCTTTTTAAACATTACTATTCTAATCAAACAATGTGGTTGTAAACATCAGGTCAATTAATGTTATGTTCCAGGACTTTTTAATTGTAAATCATTGAATTATCTTCCAAATTCAATTTTATCTTGTGTGTTCATAAGCAACAAACAAGAGGGTTGGGTAGCTTAACTTCTCTTGCACCACTGTAGAATGTCTATGGATGAGAGATACCCTGATAAAAATTCTTTCAACTTCTGTCACAAACATTAGTAGTGTAACCATACAAATTCTTATGTTCATTTGTAGTCCCCAAGATGCTGTAGGACTCCAGTTCCCACCAACCTTAGCTAACATAGCCAATGGGTAAAGCATGATGATATTGATATCTCACCAACATCTGGAGCACTGAAGGTTTCCCACCTCTTACGTAAGCCCAGCTGATCCCAACTGTAATCACTTTTCGGAGAACATGTGTAGGATTGCTTTGTAAATCAGCCTTATCCCAAATAATAACTCACAATTACACAATGCAGACAAACTCTGGCTACTGAAGTTCTATATCCAAAGGGAACCTGTCACAGTCTAAGACAGCAAAATGTATTTAGCACTATTGTCAACAGTTTATTTTCTTTAAACATGTGCAGGAATATCACAATAAATTATGACTCCACTTTTGGTTTGTGGCAGAAAAATACTTTTTTGGTATACATCAATGGCACTAGCATTTCTTTAGAAGTCTCAGTAATTTAGTATTTAACTGTCCTTTAAAACTATTACAAGATTTGTATTTCACAGATGCTAACAATTTCATTCTACAGTGTATGTTGCCTGCCAGTTTTCATTGTTGTGCACTATTGAGCATAACAGCATATTTATGAAAGACTAATTGGATGAAGCAAGTGATCTGATTAGTTGAATAACGATGCTTTGTAATTTTCATTCATTCATATATATATATATATATATATACACATACAAACACACATACATACATACACACATACCTACACTGCATTTCAGCACAGACATTTGAAAGCCGTTATATAACTGCAAGGTCAATCTGGGCTCCAAACATTCAACCAAAAAGTATGATGTAATAGACGTTATGTATGACAAAAATCTCGGAATGGTCAAATGCGCCTGTTGTAGAAATTGGTATTTAATATATATTGTAAAAATATGTTTTCTGTATAACTAGTTTCATAATTCAGCACTTATATTACCATGTATTGCTCCCAGGTCCATGTGGGATACAGTAAAATTTTGGATCAAGAAATGTTATGCATATGGTCTTAATTGCCTTTTGTAATAAAGCCAGGGTTCAATGTTTAAAAGAAAAAAGAAAAAAAAGAGCCAGCTTGCAAACTGGGTTTTCTGTGAAGCTTTCCAATAAAAAAGCAAGAGCAGATGTGGCTTTGGCTATTAACGTGGTTAGAGCATTTCCCGAACCAAGCTGTGCACACCCACCAAATGCCACACATCCCTTTAAAACCACTAGCTTCCTTCTGAAGAAATCAAGAGACCTTTGCTGTCTCTAGAAAGCTTCTGAAGGACACATGTTGATTAGTGCTCAAAATGTTTGGCATACTTTTTACTATATTCAGTTTTTGAAATTCTGTTCATTAGTGGCATTACATTTTGGTCACTGGACAGAGGTTCAGTGCTGTGGAAAGATCTTTATAAATGTAACATTTTCACAATTTGGCAATAAAATCATCCCTATATATTCACTGCTTTCTCTGTAATAAATCTCTTTCAGATTTCATACCTGGGAACCAATTACTACATGAGCATTTACTGTAAGGTTTACTCTGAGACCACCAGAAAAAGCACCATATTTGATGGAAAGCATATGTTTTCTCCGAAAGGGGTCCACAAGGAAGAGTCAGGGGAAAAGGAGATATAATATTTTGCATCCCTGGGTTCTAGCATCTACTTATTAGTAAAAATATATCTAAAATATAGGAATCCCCAGCTTATTCCTTAAGAGAATTTTTTTTAAAAAAAGAAAACTAAGAAGAAATACTCCAGAATCTCAGTCAAGAGAAACACTGCTTCATATATTTAGAGGAATGGGACTAACTCTTTGTGGCATCTTCCCAAGGCAAATGTTTGCACAGGATCATCACATGGTCCTGGTGAATTCATTTCCATTTTTAAGACTGGAAACATTTACAGAGGAAGTCATAACAAGGAACTGTATCTTCTTTCTCTATCATATGGCTTTGTTAGGCACTTGGAAAAAATGGCAAGAGCCTCAAAGAAGCCAGTGGAATACTGCTGAAGCAATGAGGAGGTACAGATGATGTTTACAGTGTTATAGCACAGGGGTTAAAAAAAAAGAAAAGAAAAAAAGAAAAACGAGTATACAGTACGACCCCTGTATCTGTGGCGGATTGATTCCAGGGCCCCCCGCAGATATGGGAATCCATGGATAGTACAGAACACCATGGCGATCTGGCCCTGGGCTTGCAGCTAGAGGCAGGAAAACAGTGGGCAGCATGATTCCGTGCTACCCGCTGTTTTCCCGCCAGGCGCCACGAGGATCAGGCCCTGGGCTTGCAGCTGGAGGGGGAACAGCAGGCAGCGCGATTCTGCACTACCTGCTGTTTTCCTGCTTGAAGGGATCGGGCCCTGGGCCTGCGGCTGGAGGAGATGAAATAGAGGGCAGCATGATTGTGCTCTACCTGCTGTTTTCCCAGCAGGCACCATGGCGATTAGCCCTGGGCCTGCGGCTGGGGGCGGGGAAACAGTGGGCAGCGTGATTCCATGCTACCCACTGTTTTCCCATCGGGTGCCGCAGTGATCAGGCCCTGGGCTTGCAGCTGGAGGAGGGGAAACAGCAGGCAGCATGATTGCACACTACCCACTGTTTTCCTGCCAGGCACTGCAGGGATCGGGCTTTGTGCCTGCGGCTGGAGAAGGGGAAACAGTGGGTAGTGCAATTCCGTGCTACCCGCTGTTTCCCGCCGGGCGTTGCGGTGATCGGGCCCTGGGTGTGGCTGGAGGTGGGAAAACGGTGGGCACCACAATTCCGCACTACCCACTGTTTTCCCACTGGGCACCAAGGCGATCGGGTCCTGGGCCTGCAGCTGGAGGAGGGAAAACAACGGGCAGTTCAAACCTGTGCTGCCCGCTGATTTCAACCACAGATAACTGAATCCATGGATTATGAATCTGTGGATATGGGAATCATACTGTAACACACAGTAGGGTAAGGAAGAATCTATATGTGATCATGAAAGCATGAGTGAAAGCAGTAGATATTAATTCAGTTCAGAAAAAAAATGGCATCTTCCTTCATAATTGGATTTTAGTATATTGTGCCTTCCAAAAAGAATATGGAGCAAAAATAACAACGGTGCATCAGAACAAAATAAAGCCAACATCCAGCAAGGAATGTGGTCTATATTTTAGATATAGTTTCTTTCGAAAAGCTGTAAAAATTCCACCATTGTTTTAGGAATAAGAAAGCAGTTCACAGAGCTAAAAAGGTATGTGGATAAAATATGTAATTGGGAAATGCAATTAGAATTTATCTACTAGTTACACAACACAGTTAAATCACTGGATAGCCTTTTTCTCCAAATAAGTACTACTGTTAGTCTTCAATAATGTATGTTCTTGACTCTAGTAAATATTCGGCTGTTTGACCCTTGCTATTGTACAAATGTTTACTAGTGAATCATGATATATGTGATGCATGAAAATAGAGCATGTAATTGAATATAGCTACTGGAATCCATCACCGCAAACTGAAAACAACCTGAAAAATACTCCACAATCAGAATATTGTTTAAAAGATTACAATCATATGGTAAACACACATATACACTCAATAAAAGATTTACTCAGAATAAGGAAGTGTGCTCCCTGAAATTATGAGGTATCGCTTTTTTTAAAAAAAAAAAAAACACATAAATATGTTACATCTTTCACCATCTGGAACTGTTTTACAATTTACTTTTATCCTGGTTAGCATAAAATACAAAAGGGGAATTTTGCATTATAATCCAATACAAGGACCTCACTTAAAATATTCTGTACGTGATGGCTTCCTGTCTATGACTATTTGGTTTCAGCCTAAAATATATGCCTTGTGCAAGATTAAGCTTTTTAGCATGTTTCAGAGTATTTGGGGTAAAGCACAAAAAGCATTATGTCTACATTGATGGAAAACAGTTATTGGCAAGATAGCTAAAGACTTCATGACAAAGGATTTCAAATAGCTACCTAGGTTCCTTTTGTGTAACTAAAGGTACTCCTTTCTTCAGCTGCTGTAAGTCCTGAGGTATGTAGAGAAACCATCTGTAAGTTGTCCCAACCTCAAAAGTCTTACGATATTTAATTTATTTAAAATATTTATAGTTTACTTATAACCTGCCAACTCTTAAGTTGGCTTCTATAACATGCTAACAAAATAATAAAAATCAATAATAAATGTAACATGTTACAGAATGTATCATAATGCAATAAAAGCACTCCAACCATATGAGGAAGCCATTCAAATTAAGTAACTCTATCATTTCAGCTCCAGTAAAGAATAAGCTATATACAGCTCATCTGGATGAAATTTCTACAGTCATGGAGGCACAGCTGAAAAGGTCTTCTCTCTCCTGCCATTGTTCTAATTGATTTCATCCACAGGCATACAAAAACAGCTTCTGAGATTGATTTCAAGGAATGGGCACTGTTACTCTAAAAGGTGGGGGGCTTTGGGGCCCATCCACAATGCCAGTGATGGGTAATGGCAGGGTCTTTTCACCTGTGTATACCAGTACTAACTGTAGAGAGGACTCTAGTTAAAAGTTAAACAGGGTATTTTATTAGGAATTAGCAAACACACAAGAAATCAGACTCTCTCCAGAACGATACAAGGCTATGAGAAAAGGCTGGATAGAGAAATTGGGTGAAAAGGGTGATAGTTATCAATCCTGAAGCAGAAGATTGAAGCAGAGTGGCTCAGACAGCAACTCTGAGGATAGCATAGAGGAATGGAAGTCTGGGGGACCATGTGCAGCCTGCCGCCCAATGTACTATAAATATATACCATGTATACTATATACTATGTATACTATATATTATGTACTATAAATTATTGGAGTTGAAGCTGTGGTTTATACAACCTACTGCCTACCCTGGAGGGGGGTGAGCGGACAAAGAAGTAATGGCTTTCCCATAAAGCTGACAAAGGAGTCAGGGAAGGGATGAATGTGTTAACTTTAGGTGACAAAACACTGGTGGGAACTATGACAATTTCTTAATGTCTAGATGGGCAAGGGGCATCGGAAGGATTTCCTGCAGGACAGTAGATCTCTGATAGCCTACCTGGGCAATTTTGTCTTCCACTGTCTGTTGCCTATACTTTTGAAAGGATTATTGCAAGCCCACTAGTGCTGGGTTTTCCCACCTAATCTTGGCTGAACTTATGACCTGGCCATGCTGAGGTCATCCTGACCTGGTTACATGCTTATAGTCAGCACATTCTCCAAACATGGTTTTGGCCATAAATATCTAATTTTAAAAAATAGCATACCCCTCAACATTAGGGATGTTGGGAGTGGTAACAGCATGGTATAAATACTTCAGCAAGCAGGAGCTTGCTGACAGTGGGGAAAACATGGAAGTGGAATTTCTGAGTAAAGGTCTCAAATGGAATAACAACTTAAACCATATCACAAAGACAACAAAATCCACTGCAGTGGACCAGTATTTTGTCATTTTACTTTCCATCTCTCAGTTTCCATCAGTAGTCATTCTGGCTTTTCACTATAAGATCACATATGTATATATTGAATATTGGTATTACTATTTGGAAGGAGATTGCTGAGGAATACCAGGTGTTGCGGGCTACATTAAGAGGAAGACAGAGGTAAATCATCTCTGAATATTTCTTGCCTGAGAAAACCCTTCCACCCACCCTTCTTTCCTTCCTTCCTCTCTCTTTCTTTCTTTATTATATTCATTATATACTCCATATTTCTCCTGGGATGGTATCCAATAAAATTCACGAGGCTGCCTCATCTCTCTCTTTCTTTCTCTACATTACTCCGTTCTGAGGCAAAATTTTATTAATTTAAAAAGCATTTGTCAAAAAAATCTTATGGATGCTGTCCCCTTGCCTCTACGAAGCTTTTGCTGGTAAACGAGCAATCTACTATTTAAAGTTCTCAAAGCGATACATATTGTGCTCTTGTACCTTCTGCAAAACATGCTAGTTTCCAAGCTAGCTCTACTTGACCAATAGTAGTCTGTACTCCATCAGGAAAGAGTTGGGTTGGTGTTTCTCCAAAACTGGAGTAATTCATTCCATGAAAGTATTATTCCCTAAACATGGAAAATAAATTTCAAAGAGTATAGAGATATACATTCTGTGTATGTGTGATAACTACATTAGAAAGCTGTGTTCATTACTAATTTTTAACTCAAGAAAAACTTGTAACCCTTACTGTGTATATTTCATTTCAAACTTTCAAAAACAGGATTGACAAATATTATCTTTGTTTCCCTCAAAGCATTTTAGACTGAACCATTCTCAGTTTTATAGTGTAATTTATTTGTCCAGCAATCTTTAAATTTAAATTAAATATGCTTTTAAGCTCTTAATCCCTGTCCCAAAGGAAATTGTATACTAATTTAAAAGAAAGAAGATATTTCTGGGTACTTTTCTCCACTCCAGTAATATCTGCTGAAAGTAAAAAGTGGATTATGAACATGATTCAATGGTATATACTCTATTCCTTCACAGATCAATACAATACTTTTCAATTTGATGTCACATAACCCAAATCTCTGGGAAATGGTCATATAGATTATGTTCTTATAGCTTCTGTTCACTCTTTACTTATTAATTTTTCTTTAGGGAACCGACAGCATCATAACTACAAAAAAATCACTTTCTTTTTTCTTTTCTTTTCTTTTTTAAACTTAAAAATTCAATCAGGAAATAATACATTCTGAGTATGAGAGAAAATGACTAAAATTCTGTTTCTGACATAAGCAGGCACAGTCTCCCATTGAACCATCATATCCCCTATATCAAGTACAACTCCATTTTGCAGAGGCTAAGGTGCACATCCATTGCCACTGATCAGTGGAGGCTCAAGGCTCCTGGGTACCATCCAGCTGCAGTTTTGCTACTGGAAAAAAAAGAAAGGGCATTATTGTTGTGTACTTCCAGCAAATATACCAGAACTCTGGGAGGGGGATGCTTCTTATTTTTCCTTACCTAGAAATGAAAGTGAGATGGTACGCAGGAGCCTACTATCCCTCCTTTGCATGGTGGAAGGTAATAGATGTCCAGCAGAAATATACTAGCACAGATTTCTGTTCCACTGGCACAATACAGGACCTCGTCCTCTTTAACTTCAATAATGTTTTGCTTAATTTCACCTTCTATATTAGGGGTGGGCAACTGTGGCAGGTCTGGAGGCCAATTTTCTTTCATTGGGAACCTCTCAGGGACATACAGGCTACAAAATATGTAAGAACATGCCCCCTCCCTAAAAAAATAAAAAAAAAAACAGAAAAAAAAAACACTTGAAAGTGGCAACTGGAAAAAATTGAGTACCAGTTTTCAGTTACCATTTTCAATTTTGTTGTTTTTTGTTTCTTGCGCATTTTGTAGTTCCAAGATTGGAAAAATCTTTGTCAGAAAAAAAGGAGATGTAAGTCATCCATGTCTGTTGATTTTCTCCTTCTCAAAGTCATTTCCCCCTAAAATAGGCTTATTTTTATTCTCTTTTTATTTTCCCTTTGGAAGGGAAAGTCAACATCTGCTCATCTGTTCTCACTTATACTAGCATTATCAGGCAATACAGAATATGGAATCCAGTATTTCCTTCAAGCCATTTACTTCGTCAACTGATGACCAATAGTCTGAATACTGGCAGGACAAGGCACCCTTCTTTTCTCAAATTATGGCCAACAATACCTCCATCCTTACCATTCAGGCTATCTAAAACCAATTTCTAAATTTGTATAATTTTATGAAATGGAAAGTATTCACATAATTTTGTTTGGAATAATTGCTGTCCCACAATCTGTTCTGATGGGTTTCAGAACTCTCTGAAACATTTGGGAAGGTCGGAACGGGGAGTGGATGAAAACTGTATCCTTTATCTGCTTGACTCTCCCTGACATCCTTCCCCAGATCAATTCAGGCTCTTATAGGAAAGGCCACCCCCTTCCCTGCCTACAAGACAGAAATAATTTTAAGAATTCCACCAGGCACACAATGTTTCAATGCCAGTGACTATTCCTTCTTCTACTCCACCCATGTAATTTCATGCAATTGATATTTTACATGGAACTGTTTTTTGACTTTGTGCTTTAGCAGATGGAACCCTTGATATCAGTAAATATTGTGTTTTCCAAGAATCCTAATATTATCACAGCAGTGTGTAAAAACACTGGGCTTCTGCCAGTGGAAACAGAGTTCCCTCCCAACTGTTCCTACTGCTGGAGCATCCAGTAATATTGGGTGATTCATTGAGACTACTGCACTTTAGAGTTACTGTTGTGTAACGGCAAGACTTTTCTGACCTTATAATGTAATCTATAAAGCTGTAACCACATTTTGCATTTAATGGTAATGGGTTTGTGTTATTCACACGCTGTAAAATATTTGGAGATTCATAGAACAAAGGAAATTAAAATGAGATGAAAATGGTATGAGAGGGATTCCTAGACCCTTTCAATACAATTACATGAGGGCATGTCATAATAAATATTAGCCTAGTAGAATTTTGCATTCTTTATAATTAAAAGCTGCAAATCAAATCAGTTTATTGTCAGACTATATTGTCCTTTCCAATGAAAGAATGTTTTTACTTATTAGGATGATATCTTAGTCATCAATCAAAAACTAGTCCTTTAAAAAGCATCTTCTGGTAGTAGAATGGATTTCAAATGCACCATCTCCTAATAATAATAATCTAAGGTCCTGTTTCAGCGAGACAGTGAAACATCACTATTACCAAATATTACATTGCATTAGAAGTTTATCACTGGACATGTAGCAACATTTAACTGTTGCTATATAGTCCTTAAGATCTTATTCAAGACAGCAGTGTGAAAATAATAAGCCTGCATACAGTTGCTGAGGTGAGGGAATTGCCTCCTTGGTCAGGACTAGCTTTATTGCTATTTGTCTATTATAAAATTAATCTGTTTAGGAATATCTTTTTGAATCTGAAATTGAGGAGCACAATTTTCAATGAGGTAAATCATCATCAGCAGTATCATGTGTGTGTATACAGAGGAACACTGATGCAGTTGGAAGAGAAAAATCTGGCAAGTGCATTTAGGTACGAACCTTTTTACAAATCAACTTGAGACAGACAAATCTCTAGACAGAATTATCTCCAAAGAATTAAAATGATAGTGTCTTGCTATGTGGACAGAAGACATATTCTGGTCAACAATTTTGTTTCCATTTAGTGTGCCAGAGGACTGTCCTATTTCACCACGTAAAAGAGGACAGAAGTCTTAAGAGATTATCCCTCTTTTCCAGTGTCTATTTGTCCACACATGAGACCTCTGACTCAGCTGGGCAGTTCTACTGATCCCTCTCCTCCCTCTTCTAGCCTTCTATCTTGTCCAATCTGCTATTAATGGCTGAGAGAATCTTCAAGATAGCATTGGGGTACTGCAGAGGGAGGGAGTATTTGGTAAAAATTGTCTTCTCTGAGGGGCAGAGCAGAAGGAATCCCAAAGGCTTGCTTCATACAGGAAGGTCTGTATCTCTGCAGTCAGACAGAAGACCAAGGGCCACTAGTTTGTATCTCCTGAACTTCTGGGAGAGCACAGAGGAAACAAGAAGATACAGTACAATCAACCAGCAATCACAGAAGGAAGAAATGTCTGCTTCTCTACTTGTCCTCATTTGCACTGCTAGAAAACTCCAACCACCTGTTGCTCTCTGCCTCTACTGTCTGGCCTCTATCTGGGATGCTGATAACAAAAACTACCGGGTAGCTATACCTTCTGCTTTGCAGAAAGAAGGCCAGTTACAAATTACTCTGCTCAAAGAGCAAAGACAAGAAGCATGCTATGCATCCATCTATCAATCAGAAAATTAAAGGCTATTGAAGTGTGTGTGGGGGGTTCACACGGGAAGCAAGGTGTACCTATTAAGATCAAATGAAAACAATGAAATGAGGTAATTTCAAGAACTGGTAACTGAATCTGGGGTATGTGGTGGCTTCCCAAGTCCAGTCCAAAGTGTGAGGTTCTGCTGATTACTTAGATCCTCTCCATTATGAATTCACACCTAATTTGGAAATAGAAGCAACCATGGTTGTCTTAATAGGTAATCTACATCAAGGAATGCATAAGGAGAATGGCAGCTTTCAACACTATTCACTTATATAGCCTGTGGATAATCTTTGTGGGATGGGCACAGGGAGAGAAAGAAAACTGCACACCATGGGCTGCATGCACCTCTACAATGCTATTTTTGTGTGTTCAAGCATCTCCACAGCAAATCCAACTTCCAAATTCAGTGATCGTTTTATCCAGCCAACAATGGCAACAGAGCCACAAAAAGTCTCTGGTGATTCCTCTTCTCATTTGTTGCATTTGCAGGCCTTTCTACAACTTGCTTAAGGTCAGATGGGGCTTCCTGTTTAGGGGGAACTGGATGTGGAATGGAGTCCTGCAGTTTGGCAGTTGCCAACCCTGCATAGGGGATGACGCTATAGACATTTCTGGATTAACAGTTTCAAAAGGGGGACAGATTTTGTTCTTCCTTAGGTTTACAGGTCTGAAAAATGCCATACAGCCCCATCTTTTATTCCCAATGCTTATCAATGTCTGCATGAACCTCCATGGAAAGTTATTCAGAGGTTTCACTGGAACGCCATCAATGTGTGGAGGATTCTTAGCTCCGTCCTTTATTTTTATCTAATTTAGATCACTGTGTTGAACTGGTACCTAGAAGTGGTAGTGTGATAAATGAAGACAAATAAGCTGTAATTCAGTCAGGACAGAAGTACCTCAGGTACTGAAAACAATCAGCCAATTCAGGATTTAGTACTAAAGAGCTAAGGTCAGATGGCAGTAGTAACCAGCAAAGTTTTGTCCAGTTTAGATTAATACACCTATATAGGAGGGGGTGGGTGTTTCCTTGGCCATCCATCCTATAGGGACTTCCAAGTTAGGCTGCTGTAATGCTCTTAAAAATGGTTCCAAAACTTCAGATGGTGCATTTCAAAACTGAATTTTGCATTTTGTTTTTAACCTTTAAGGTACGGATGCACAGGAACAGCCAAAACTATAGGAAGAGAGAGGAGGGGGATGGGGGGGGTAAGAGAGAGAGAGAGTAGCTGGAAATCTATTTCTAGTTTTGAAAAACAGAGTTTTTGCTTTGTTTTGAACAATACAAGTGTGCCTACATTTCTAGGGGCTTCTGGGAGAGGCAAATCACACTTTTTTTCTGGCCAGAAATTTATTATAATATTTAAATCCTGCCCTTTATTGTGGGATCTCAGGGAGGTTTATAAATAAAATAATAAAAACAATTAAAAAATAAGATTAAAACAGTAAAATAGCTTAAACAGGATAAAAAATATTATATGTATCAAGAAGTCAAAGCAACTTTAAAAACTGTAACAATACTCTGTGGTCATTGATAGAGACCCTATTATTAGAAAGATAACAATGTATGGACGTGGCACAGTGGTGGTGGTGATTTGCTTCTGAAAGGCCTAAAAATTAGTAATGTCTTTAAAGATTATGAAACAAGATAGCCTCTGTCTTTAGCCTCACGATCTAATAGACGTAGTATAGAAAGAGGGAAAAGTATGATGGGTATTATGTATTTTAAATGATTTTTTTTGCTTTCTTTAGGAGTGGAATTTTCCCAAGACAGCATCCAGTATGAAAAAAACAATATACAGTAAAACAGTTACAATACCATGCAGTACAATACAATACAGTACAACACAGTGATTAAAATAATACCAGTGGTCCAAAAGAGAAGATAAATGAAAACAGATGGTCTTCAGAGTTTTCCTGAAGACTTCCAAAGCCTGATGAACTGCCATTAGAAGTTGATCCCATAAGTGTGAGGCTTGTACCAAAGTATATTTCACCATTATACTGACAAATCTAACTGTACTTGGTAGTGAGTAAGTGAATAGGGTATCTATCAATGACCTTAGAGTATTGTTACCGTTTTTAAAGTTGCTTTGACTTGTTGAAGTGTTTAATAAACTTTTATCCTGTTTATCAATAAAAATAAGTGTACTCATATAACTACATATAAGTACAGTTGTGGATTAATATGAAACTAGCAACATCTCTCTGTGTTGGATTTTAATAAAACCCAAATTTATGCTTGAAACCACTAAATCAATAAACAAGATGATAGAACAACATAATTCCAAAAAATATAGAAAATAGAAGACAAAGGCAAACAGAGCTATACCCCATCCCTCAACCTTAATTCTATACTGCTGATTAACTTTTAGTAAAAGGTAACCTGTGTGTGTGTGTGTGTGGAGAGAGAGAGAGAGAGAGAGAGAGAGAAACTTGCATTCCTGCTTAGTGAATAGACAAACATTGTCCAATCAATCAATCCTTCATCAGTCTTGAATGGCACTTTGTCTGGTGGCAAAATCCAAGACAGAAATTAATTTTAAAAACCCCTCTCAGGCATTAAACCTTTAATCTATGATTATTTGTCCTCCAAGGTGGCAGATGGCAAATCTTCCGCTGTTAAGACTTCTGCCTTGGCACTGGCATATGTTTTCCCTGGGGCAACCACAGCTAGGATCTCAGGGTATTAGAACAGCCAACAGAATACTAAAAGCTGGTGCTCTACCTGTGATGTTAATTATTGCTGAATCTTTTTTTTCCAGGCTGATATTTATGTAGAAAAAAGTACACTTCTATCCATTTAATTAGAATTCTGTGCGTTGACGCATTATATACCATGATAAGCTGATATTGCTTTGTCGAGGAAAATTCTATTAAAATGCTCTATAAAATTACATTTAATACTAATTAGCACTTAATAAGTAGTCATCCATTGAAAGGGATGTATGCAACAGGCTAGACCTAGCTCAGAGATAAATGGGTAATTTGAACTATCCTCCTCAAAATACTACAGCTTGTATCAAACGTTTAGCTCAATAGATATGGGTGGGATCATTTACACTGCTCCCATGCTGCATAATTCTTTAAGCATATACTAGTCAGGGCTTATCTAGACAACTTCCAGACAAGTACAAAGAGCTCTGTAGACAGTTACAAGGTTATCTTTGTTTAGTGAAGATCCCGTGTGGTAGACAAAGTCCTGGGAGAATCTGGAACAGCTGAGCACAAATCCTATCTGAGAGATGGAAGACTTGTACAGCCTTGAGAAATCACTCCCTCTAAGCTTTAACTCCCTATATGCACAACTGGAATAGCAATGAACCTCTTCACAGTAAGGGCAAGCATAAAAAGAGTTAAAAGGTTTCCAAACTAAAAGTCAGATTAATAAACGTTTATTTAGTAAAGCACTTCTTTCTGTATTCCCGTGCATATGTATTACACAACTTGTTTCAGCAGAATGTTCATATATCTGGCTACAGAAGGGCTGAGCAAGACTTGCTTTGTGGATATTTGCTCAGTGTTCAATACTAAAATAAATCCTAGGCATTGCTTTTACTATTTGCAGTTAGGAATCCTGAGTCTGTCGTTCCTTTAAGGATGGAGGAGGGAAAGCAACCTTGAATGCACAAATAAAAACAGTACAAAATGAAGGGGTATTTTTTTACATCTTGAAACTCTTAAAATAAGTAAATGAGCATATGACACATCTTGGAATCATGTGGTCATCCAAATGCTGCTAGACTGTAATTCCCAGAATTCTTCTCCACCAGTTATGATGCCAAGGCCTGCTGTGATTTGCAGCATATGGAGAGCTACATGATCCCCAGCCTTGGTATAAAGCATATTTTTTTTAAAAAAAAAATCATTTTTTTGTATATAAGCATTCCTCGGTTAACAAAGCCTCTGAGAAAGAAGCTCAATTTTACAAAGTCTTTTTATGAGAGTGCAGCCCTTTTTCCTTTTCTTGCCTTCTGCTTAGCTGGATTTTTTTTTTAACCCAACGGGCAGTGGGAAATAGTAAAAGAGGGCTAGAGAAAGAAGACTTTCACTACTTGGTTGCCGAACCATGTCTGCAGTGGAGAATGCAATAAAGCTTGACCTGGGGAAGAATGTGATTGTACTCTAGGTGGACTTACTGTAGCTGTGTGTAAGCTCATGGTGACAACTGGTAAGGTAAACAGTTGGCTCAAGGTAAACAGCTGCCTCCAGAATCCCTTACTGAGCATGTGCAAAAAGCAAAACAGAAATGAAAGGAGAAAGTAGATTAACCTGCTCACCAGCTACCTTGACATAGTAAAGAAGGATCTGTAAGTTTTGCTACCAAAATGGAAATCATAAGCAAAGTGCAGGCTGTTGAAAGGAAAAAAAATTACCCTGGGATGCATTTTGGAAGACACTTTCAAGTAGACTCTAAAAAATTCAGAATTTTGTTTACTCATACAAGGCTTACCTGACCTGCTTACTTCATTTCACATGTACATATTGTTAGTTTGGTTATCTACAGTATGGACCTCTGATTGGTTTGTCCTACATTTTTGGTTTAACATTTAGTGCTGTTTTAGTTTGAACTAATCTGGCTTAATAAAAAGGTTGTCTGATTTAATTCCATATCACCATCTCATGTCTTCATTTCAGGGTGTGGGGGCAACTAATTAATTAATTAATTTACAAAACTACAGTGGAAGGTAGGGAGCAGAAAGTGACATAGTAGATCAATGGCATGGTAAACTGAGTACATTAAAAAATCCTACAGATGCTCTGATCTGAGAACATGTTACTTGAGAGGTGTGACATCATCCAACTAATGCATATATGAAGATCCTATGTTCTTTCATAAAAGCAAACTAGATGCAGATAACCTATTTTTAAAATGGTTCTACTTTCTGCGCATGCAATAGAAAAGCACACAAAATTTTATCTTGTCATAACTTTTTTACAAAGAAAGACTCTACCAGGCAATTGGTCAATATTTCAAATGACCTTTAATTATGTGCATTTCATTTTCACCTTTTGTCTAGATTGTTTAACTAACTGAAAAGTACACAGAATTAATCTACTGGCATTGTATGCATCAAAGTCCTATTTGAGACACAGACTCCAAGACCTAACAATTTTTTCACAACAGTTAAAAGGTTAAAAGGTCCGTGATTAGAAATGACAGGTTTGGAGATCAGTAAATCAATACTAGACTTTGAGTTGACCACAATGATAGGTTTATATACAAAGGTCAAAGCATTTAAAATGTTCAGAAAATGGTAATGAAAGCTCTTCTTTCAACTCTTTCATATTCCACAACCCTCAAAGAACACCTTCCTGGCATAATACATTTTGTCTAGAAATATAAAAGTATGATGGACAAAAGAAACGTTTCGGTAGCAATATTATAGAGGAACATATTATGGTCTAATTGTAGTAAGCATTTACTTTTACATAGTGATATTCCCAATATAACATGAGTGAGTCATTCCCACAACATGTGTCGGTACAGGGTGAGGGTGTTTGAAAATAGTGCCACACTAGCAGAAACATTACTTCTAGCTGCTTGACTTAACAACATATTACATTAGATAATGTGAATATGATTTATTTTTTGTTTGTTTGTTTCTCTCTTTCTCCCAAAGTAGGAGAATATCTCAGAGAATATGCTTGAAAACAAGCAGGAGATCTGAAGATCTTGTGTGCATTGGTCCTTCTTAGTCACTTTTGATACTGTCTGAAACAAAATGTATTGTTAGTAAGTCGTCCAAGGAGAGAAACCGCAAGATAAATTCATTAGGAGGAAGACTTACCTCCATAAACTGACATATAATTCTTAAAGCACCCAAGCACATAGCAGTGTTAAATCATTCACAAGTTCCCTTGTAAACCAGTGAGGTATACCAGATGTTTGGTATATAATTATGTCTGACCACTGAGCATTTTAAGTTAGACTGCAAAGGAGTACCTTCCACCAAATCATGGAAAATTAACTAATCAGTCACAAATGCACTGCAAACTGCTGGTGATTTATCACAACAGTTGTTTTAAAAGGAAGCAGAAAGTATTGCAGATTTCCCCTAAAACTAGTACCCTACCCTCCATTATTGCGATCACGATCCAGCATGGTGTAGCAGTTGGAGTGTTTTGACTAGCACTCTGGGAGGCCAGAGTTTGAATTTCCTGTTCAGTCATGGAAATGCACTGAGTGACCTTGGAATGGATTTCCTGAAAAAAAGTAGCAATAGAAACAATTGAGTGCATGCTGGCATCATGTGTATGTATCCCTCTGCATTATGGAATGGATATATGATAACCTCTCCCTGAATTTAACTACCATTTTTCTGAATCATAATCTTACTTATTTATTAATGAAAGAAACTGTGGAGAATAAGATACTGGAATTAGAATACTTACAATTCTGTGCTTGTATGTATGAAGGGTTTTTGTTAGATGGAGGGGAGTAGAGATAATTTGTGACAATTCCAACTTCTCCTTTGCAGCTTTCCACCATCCCAAATGCTTTGTCAAAAACTTATTTGGATCTGATTTGAGGGGGAGTAGGCAGCTGCCAGGGAAAGGGCAAGATAAGACATGAGAGCAATCTGCCCCACAGAGCTTTGTGTACAACCTAGCTCAATTTCCCAAACTACTGATAAATTAACATTCAAGCATAGTTTCAAAATAAATACATTAAAGTTCTTTAATAGTCTACATCTCCTTCTCAAATCTATTGCTGCACTACATTTGTCTACTTCACACTGGTTCTCTATTTTAGAAACCCACCTTAGCCCAGAGCACACAAGTATCTAGCAATCAGGTCAATCTAGAGACCAATAATGTAGTAATTAAAATAAATGTGCTCAATTAATTCATTATTTCTAGCATAATTAGTTGGAAAGATCACTTCCTTCTGTTCTACCATATATTTAAAGCAATCTTAATGAAAAAGCTTTTCCAGGTTTACTGACATCATGTGAGTAATACCTACAAGTGGAAAAAATTTAAAAAGATAGGCACTGTTGGCTTCATGGGGGGAAAAAAGCCCTACCTTCCTGTGGTTTTCCAAAGCATTCCAAAGAGGTTACTTAAATTGCTTTGAAATGTTGAGTTATGGGAAGGCCATTGCTTGAAACTAGCAGCTGAGACAGCAACAGAGATGAAAGTTATTTAGTTCTCTGATTCAAGGGGAAACACAGCTGCTACAGCTGGCCTTCTCAGATCTCAACACTTACTACAGTGATGGAGAAGGCGATAATGTGTTCTGTCTCAGTTTGAAAAATGCATTCATAAAAATAGTCTCTAAAAAGAACCAAAAAGTTATTAATCACATTTCAGCCTGGAGCTTTGGGCAATGAAGAGGGGAAGGCTGACCAAAAGAGGCAATCTGATACATTACATCAGCTACCTATTATCTCTGCTAAAATGTATCTTTGTAATCTGAACTACATCTATCACATCTGTGTTTATAAGACAGGAGTTGTTTATAGTGTTTGCTTTTAATACTGAATTTCACTATAAATTAGTCAGGGCTGAAACCCCCAATTTATGAATTTTAAATTAGGAATTCCAAAATACAGAGTTTTTAAAAACAGTTTAACGCAGGGGTGGCCTAACACAAGGATGAGAGGCAGCTTACTTCTGGCAACAGACTTTCCAATACCACTGAAAGGATTACAAATTGTCACTTGGTGTAGATTACTGTGTTTTTATACATCTTGGGCTATTTTTTGTAGATGGATACCACAAAAATGTACATACAAAATAGTTAGCCAACTATAAAATCAAAAAATGAGTGAAAGATCTATTATCCATTTAACACACTATACAAAAGGTTGATAGATTAAGCTTTTCCTTTTATTAACTGTCTGTATTATTCTGCTTCCACAAAGCCACATGTCACAACAAAAAGCCCATTTCTTTTAACTGATTCTGTGCACCATATTTGACGAACAGGAGTCCTGGGCACACATGGATCTCTGTACTAAACAAACATCAAAAAGAGGAAGAATCTTTACAGAAAAAGAGTATTAGAATAAAACGAGTTGCCAATATGCACCAAAGCACTATTTAAATTATCTTTCATTTCAACATACTGAAGTTTATAAAAACGTTGTTCAAGTCTGAACTGTATCGCTTAGTGAATGACACTGTTAACATCATCTCAGATTCCTGATTCAAGAAATCATGGACAGGAATAATAGTTTGAGTTCCCTTAATCAAGTCTGCTAAATATATAAAAATAGGCTGCTCTGTACAAGCAATGACACCCAAATTTAAACAGCATTTATCCTATAGAAGGAAAGACAGAGCAGATGAGTTGAAAGCCAGGAGTTAAAAGATGCACAATTTCCTGCACTTCTTTCATGATAATTTAACTATTTTTACATCTAGAAAGCAGCTATTCTTTAAAATGACAATTACTGCTATTCAACCAACTGGCACCAAATAGTGTGCATTGTTAAAACAGCCCATTCACCCTTGTCATCAGATTTGGCGCACCCTGAAGTTACACTGTTGTCTATCAAATAATTGAACAGACATTATTGATACATAGTTTGTTCTATGAAGAAAATGGGTATAGTCAAATAGCTGCTGATAATGTGGCTAGTATTACATTTATTTAAGGTAGACTGGGTTGGGTGTAACTCATATAATAATTGCATACATGCAAATTCAGTAAAGCAGAAATAAAGATCTATTTTTTTTAAAGGACACAATCCTGTAGATACCTACATATACAAAATCTCATTAAGGTCAATGGCACTCATGGTGGGTAAAAAAAGAAAAACTTTTTTTAATTAAAAACAGAGAAATACCTTTCTCTCTTGACTCACATTTTAAAATAACAGTTAACACTAAATCTTCTTACAAATATGCTACCCACACTTAAGGTTAGAAATATATAAAAGCAAATTAGTGGATCTCCAATGCTCACACACATTGAAGTAATCACAGGCATTTGAGTTTTTTGCTTCATGTAGATGATTCTAGCCTGCTCAGTACTGAATAGTAATTACCAGTATTTGTTTCAGTTCCAGGATTCCAGCTTTTCTTTCTCAGCAGACTACTGTTATATACTAATACAAAGACACGGGCACAAACTCTACTCATACAGATGGAATTAGATCAAGCAAGCCACAGTAGTTAATCAAAGGAAAGAGACAACATAGGAAAGGAGGATCTGCATAGAAGGTTTCACAAAACCTGTCACAGAGATCTTGTCTGGGAATATTTTTGAATAACTTCCTTCATTGAGTTAAAAAAGAGAAACTAAGTCTTGCTACAAGAACGACACATCACAATGTAAATTGCTTATTGGCAGCGATTCATGATGAAGATGTGGAAGTATGTGGTGGCCACATGGCCTTTGGGTGCCTGTTTCTTTTCTTTGGGCTCAAGCTCCAATTACCGAAAGTCCAGCACACAGTTCCTCTCCATTTCTGGATAGGAAAAAGGGGCCAGAAGTGTGCCTTCTGAATACCATGGCTATGTTACAGAAACTTAGTGACCTGCCCCATTCTTTTTCTCCCCTTCAACCTTTAACATGTATAGTCTTTAAGGTTGGTAAGAAGAAACAGCCACTAAGACAGCTGTCAGAATTGTCCCATTCATTGTAAAATTATGCTGAAAATTAAGTTCAAGGGTCCTTCTTTCATTCACAATCAGCATGTTTTTTCACTCTTATATCTACTTGAAACAACTCCCCTTTTTTTTTTACAAATTCCACAAAAGTAATATATTTTAAAGTTATAGGTATTAAACAGGCACAAAGCTAGACTTTATATATATATATATGTTCTCCTTAAGCTTATAAAAATACAGCTCCTATCATTGTAATGAGACTTTGCCTGTTTCCGTGGAGACAGCTAAAAATTGTCTATAATTATGTCAGTCATCCTACCACTAATTCTTTGAAGGGGGGGACATATCCATCAAAAGAAAAGCAAGAAGAGGCACAAAGAAGGATCTAGTAAGATTCAAATGACTAGCTTTTAGATTACTAACTGTAACTGTTCACCGTGCCAGCTTCTAGACTGAAATAGCACTTTAAAACATCGTGAAAATTCTATTTTACCTTTCTATTTATCTGAAATATTTCTAGACTGCTTACTATTTAGTACCATAAAGCACTCTGCAAATAAAAAAACAAAATAAGAATTATACAACAGATACAAACTAAACATGAAACACTGAGAACCAAAAACAGTAAGATTCAGCATTTAGTGACTGGGATAGGCTTAATAAAAAAAAAAAAAAACTTGAATAGCTGCTGAAAGCATATAACTCTTCCACCCTACAGCTAAGAGTAGGAAAAGGGAAGAAAAAAACAACCACCTTTGGAGAAGGAAAACAACTTTTTTCAAAAAAATTGTTTTCTCTGTTGTCAGTACATGTGAAGTCTAACAAAGAGATACATTTCTCCAAACAGAGTGGCTATGTGCCAGGAAACTGTGGCTAATCATGGCTCCCCAGTTGCTGTACATGCCATGTTTCCACATGTTTAGAAATTCCTCTTTACACTTTATAGGCTGAAAAGTTGACATTCATATAAAACATGAATCACTTCTAAATCTGCACTGCAAGTCTTGTCTATATCATTCTCACAAGCAGAAAGAATCAGGCAATACACCCTTACAAGCCAATCAAAAGTTTGGAGAGGACAAAGATAAAGTACCAATACAAACACAAATAAGATTCTTTTTTACAAAATGGGTTAAATAGCCTTTCACAGTGAATCAAAACTTTACTGCAGAATTTTTTCATTTCATTTTCATTAACATACTCTCTGGGTTTAAAATAGGGTGGGGAGCTACTTATTCTGATGATCTCCAAGTTTCTATGCTCTTGACAATGCTTGTTTTGGAAAGTTCTCAACAGCTTCAAATGATCATCTGCTGTTGATCTGAGGTGTCATTTTCTTGGTTTTTGTTTTACTAGACTCAATTATCAAACCTTCCAATAAGGCTGAGGCCAAAAACAAACATTCCCCCTCTGCAGAAGTGAATAAACTATTAAGTCCACCCTTACACAAGGTTGATGGAACCCAAAGACTTCTTCAGTACTTTTGATGAGTTTTCATTTTACTCTTGCAAAACATGTCTGTCCTGCTATGAAATGATGAAACAGAATGGGTTGCTGACACAAATGTACTCTCTCACAATTGAGAGTTGATGTGGGTCTCCTGTTTACAACATAGCTGGAAGGCTATGAAGAAGACTGGGAGAAAAGATACCACCAGTAATGCATATACCCTATTAAATATGAGTTCAAGTTCAAGATGTACTTTGCAGCATTCCTGGAAGAAGGAAGCAGAAACATTTCTATAACACTCTTATATTCTAGGAAAATTGTTCGGCAGAACTGTTCTCAATGTTGGGATCTATTCCTATTAGGTCCTCGAGCCAGCAATATAGAACCCTCAGAAGTCCAACACAACATTTTTGTAAAACATTTAATGCTATATTTGGTTACATCCACACTGAAATCAACAGGACTGGTAAATTCATGTAAATATGAAAAGAACAAACTGATAATTTCAAGACAGTATGAGAACTAACATTCTGATTTATAGTAATTATAAAATAAATGCAATGGACAGTGCAAAATGCACACAACCTTGATGCACAATGGGCTTCCAGGTAATATTCCATTTCCATATGGCCTTCTCCGGATGCCAATTTGCATACCACTTTTATCAATTCCTAACAGTCATGATTATCAATTTTACTGCTGAAAAACTGAATACTTGGTGTCTGATTTCTCACTAGGTTCTTAGGAAATGGCACTTCTTATTGTTACATCAAATTTCTGCTCTCTGCACAACAAAAGTATTATGCTGATGCATACAGGCATATGGACTTAGCATTAAAGGCTTTTATCTATGTATATACATGATTTTTTTAAAAATAATATGTAAGTAATTAGGGTTATATTTCTCTCAAGGTAGCAGTTTTGTAACCTGCAGGTTTTGCTAGATTCCAGCACTGTCACTACAGGCCCAAGTAATCTCTGTGGCATTTAGGTTACTTTTTACCAACTATGATTTTTCAGCTGCAGCCACTGTGAAAAAAAAGACTCCAACCATGATAATGAGATGCTCTCCCAATGCACCTAGACTTCTATCACTTAGCCCCAAGCAAAAATATTTTTTATTTTTTCAAGAATATTACTATAATATGTTTTACTGATTTAACTGTGTTTTTTTTAAAAAGTTATCTGCTGTTCCTTTGTTTGTTAATAGGAGGGATAGTTATATGTTTCATGTTATGTATGACGCTGAAATGTGGTACAGTGAAGGGCAGCATAAACAAATAAAATTACAGTATTTGTTGACATATTAGACACACCAGCACATAAGGCGCACCCCATTTATATGCCGGCAAATACTGTTTGCTGACATATAAGATGCACTGGCGTATAAAATGCATCTCATTTTCAAACAGTATATTTCAGGGGGAAAAGTGAGTCTTATATGCCAGCAAATAGGGTATATGCTACACATTACAGAGAAGCTGCTTTTGAAAAAGGAAGTCAAAGTGCCTTTCAACACTACACTGTTATAGTGCTATTATTCCACTTTCAACATCCTGTGGAATTCTGGGGTTTGCAGTTTACTGAGGCCAAAAAGCTCTCTGGCTGAGAATTCTAAATGCCTCTTCCTAAACTGCAAACCCCAGAATTCCACAGGATCTTGAAAGTGGAATAATAGCATTATAGGTATAGTGTGGAAAAGCCCAAAATCTCCATGATCACATAAAAACGAGCTACACTTTTCTAAGGCTTCAAATTCCCCAACCATGGAAACTCACTGGATTGTCTCACACACTATCTCAGCCTCAAAGGAAGGTAAAGGCAAACCCTCTGAACAAATCTTGCCAAGAAAGCCTTGTGATAGGTTCTTCTTAGGATCATTATAATTCAGAAACAACTTGAGGGTACACAACAACAAAGGAACATTGTTAGGAAAGAGCCAAATAATGCACTACTGCAGGTTTTCCTATGTCTCTTCTCCCCTTAAAGCAGATAATTCAACAAATGGAAGTAGTCTCCAGTTTGTCTTCACATTTGCACACAGTCAGCTGCATGAGAATTTGGAACTTACTCATCAGGATAAACAGTTGAACAAAATATTTCTTCAAGGGGAGTAAAAAAAACTATTTTCACATCAAGTTTGATTTATAAAGTACTTCCCCACTTTTTCTATACCTAAACAAATGGGTACATTAACAATACATAGTTGGATCAGAAATTGTGCCATCTGTGGGCTGCATGTTGCTGTCGAGGAGGTTCTATGTGTTCTTGGGGGCCCTCAGGATTGTAAACTCATGGGGGGAAAAAGGCCTCAAAAGCACAATGACAGCATTTGGGGCAATTGCACACCAAAACAGAAAGAATTTGCCTCCTTGCAAAAAAAAAATATAAGATAGCACAATACAGTGGGATAACACAAAGGTAATAAAAATCATGACTACACTTCAAAATATTCTTAAGAATAAGTAAAACAATATCACAGCCATGCCAGAGAAATTATGAGAGATAAATCAAGTATAAAAGAAAGGAGTTTTGCAATAAAATTTTAAATGCTCATATTTATTCCATTTATGTATAAGATATAACTTAGGTATACTAGAAGTAGTCCTAGAAGTGTGCTGAAGTCCTAAAATTGTATTTAACTTGCCCAGAGACTATATTGCTTCCAGATTCTGTAGACAGGGTGCTGATATCAAACATAAACAGTAAAATAAATACTTTTCTAAAAATGATAGCTACCACATATTTTATTTAAAATGACAAGTTAAAAAAATTGGCCAAATTCAATCCAGCCAAAAAGATCTGAGCAATACACTGTAATAAATTTATAATTAATTCCCAGATGTTTGGAATTATTATAATACAGTGGATCTGTGCTCAGTCTGCAGGGCAATGATTTGAAAGGTCTTTTTGCAACTCACTGTAAAATTTTAATTTAGTGGAAGGACTTGGCAAGCTGTAGTCACTGTTTGCAGGCTTCTCTCTTGCATGGAATCCTGGATGGGAGCAGTGAGGCTTAAGGCCAAGGCTTCTATTTCAGTAGGGCTTTAGCTGTAGATTCGTGCTTGGCATGGAGCTGGACTAGACAGCCCTTGTGGTCCCTTCCAGCTCTTATGATTCGGTGATTATTCTGTGATTAAGTGAAACCCTAGTTCTAGCATACAACTGGCCCTTAAATGTTCTCTATCCATCTGTACCCAACTCTGAAACCATTTAAACTAGAATCTCATTTGAAATTATGTGGCACTTATGCTTAAAGTAGGTGTTTTAGTATGTTCTAGGTAAGGTTGACAAGTTGATTTATAAAAACATTATTTGACTACAGTGACATATCTACAAAGTAACAGCATACAGTTAGATCTACAACTTCTCCAGCATGCTAAATATTGTGGTTTTTAGCTAATTTTTATATTTTTAAAACAAGAATTTCTTACGTTTTCCAATGGACATGATATATTCAGCCTTATTCCAAAATCATGATCACAGAGATAAAGGTTTTCTTTTTTTTTTAAAGGAACCCAAATGACCTCTTGGAAATAAGCTGTTCTAATGCCACATCATCCTTCCTTACTATCAAATAATCTTTTTTCATGTTTTGGATAGTAAGTGTAAAGACTATAAAAATCTTCTTCCTTCATTTATTCACAATTTAGATTTCTTCATCCTCTCATGACAGTATTTTGAGAAGCTTGACAAACTGCCCTGTTTTCTGACTGTTCCAAATGGAGTAAGGAAGGCAAACAGCAAAGGGAAGTAGGAAATATATCTGGGGCACTCCATAGAGAGTAATGAAAGCACTGGAATTCAAAGGAGAGACAGAAAGATTCATCAAGAAGCAGGCCAAGGTCAGAAACACATAGTGGCATCTTACTAGTGTGAAAAGCATTGAGGACCTAGTAGAACAGAAGTCTGGGAAATACGCCAGGGATCAGATAAGTCAAGTAAGTCCAACAAAGAGGGAGGAGGACTGAAAACTGGGTTGACAGCAGCTAAATGAAGTTGTTAAAATCAGCAGGCCAATGCCTCTATAGCCTGTGTTTATATGCTGCTGTCCAGCTGTACTTCTGCCAAGTTAGACTCTGATGGATTCTTGCACTCTGCGTTCCTTACTGTTGTCTCTTCCAACACCTTTTCTCCGGTGGGTGTGGAGGTCTCTTCACCTCATTGTTTGTGCCTTCTGAAGAAGTCTGTATATCGGAGGCAGACAAAGTGTGGCTTTCAGAATGCCTGTGGACTCATTTTTGTGGGCCCTTGGGAATGAAAAAAAAAAAGCCTTTTTATCCAAAATGCCCTCTAGGAGGTATGTGGGGGCATTTTCACCACATTCTGCCCCCTCAGGTTAATTTATACCCTGGAGAAGTCTTTTTTTTAAAAAAGTCTCCTGGGTCTAAAATGGCCCAAGAAGGTCTCAGAATGGTCACATAATGTGGTGAGAATGCTCCCATGTCCACTGGAGGGTACTTGGGGCCTATATATATATATGCACACACACACAGGAACAGTGGGGGCCACAGCCCTTCAAGGTCATTTGGGCCCCTTGGCCCTCCATAGTTACCTACTCCCATTGTATATTGTCAAAATACTGAGATACCAGAAATCTGTAATATTTCTACTACTAGTGTGTGTAGGTATATGTATGTGTGTTTATATATGTATGTGTGTATGTATGTATATGCATATGTGTATATATACACATGTGTTTGTGAGTGCCTATGTGTGTGGTTACATTCCAGTGTTTAGTGTGACAGCTGCAGTCTCCAGCTCCTTCTCTGATTCTCCTTGCTGTAGCCATTCATCTTTGCTAGCCTCCTCGTGTGAGGAGGAGTCTTCAAGAAAAGTTGTGACATAAGCCATCTAACTAAAAATTTAGATTTCTTTATTACTCATCCATGGCCAATGACTCCACTTTTGAAGTGAAACCACTACAAGCATACTTGCCAGCATTTTCTATTTCTAGCTTCACTATCTTAAACATTTTAGTGAGTACTTTTAATATGAAAATTTAGGTTGTCTAAACATTATTTTTCAAAAAAAAAAATAGCACCAACGATTGCAAAGATTAAATTGGCAGTACCAGAAGTATGGCATACCAGAAGTATGTTAATGAATAAATGGCAGACATTGGCACATTTAGACAATCATATTTGCCATAATAATTTCAGACAACTGAACCTCAGGGTCCTTTGCTCCTTCCATTGCATGAGAAGATACATAAACTAGGAAGTCTCAGTTTAACTTAGTTTCTTTCTGTCTGAACTGGCAAACTATGACAAATGGTTTCATATCTTGGTTTGTCCTGAATCCTTAATTAAAGTTTTATGATTCAGAACAGGAAAGTACAGTTCACTGAAAAATTAATGGCTGTCAGAACTCAGCTGTTAACTAATGTTGCTATCAAAGTTTTTAAAAGTGGATTATCTTTTTAAAGTTGATTATAAAAATCTAAACATGTGCTAATAATGAAACAGGTTTATTAATAAATTGCCAGAGCTCTTAATAGAGGTCTCCCACAGGAGAGGATGGGGAGAGTATGAAGTTAGAATGTTCTTCAGGGAAAAGAGAACAGCTAATTGACTGTGCCACAATATAGCACAATGGAGTGATTTCAAATCTAAAAGTCCACAGAAAAATGTTAATTGGCAGCCACGTGTTATAATTACCTGTTACATCTACCAATAATTGATAGCCACCTGTTATATCTAAGCAGAAGTGTTCATAAAATTCATAAAACAAAGTTTTTCATGAATCTCAAACAAGAAAACAAGAAAATCCACGTGAGTCTGCTAGTGATCAAAAATATTAAATTGATTTCTGATATATAAATCAGCATGTATTTTAAAATAAATGTTATCCCATTGATTTACCAATTGGTTACTACAGGAAAGCTGTATGGTAGTCATACTGGAGACAGACTTCATTGTTTTATTTATTTATTTTAGAATTTGCGCAGCAACATTTTATGATGTAAGCTAATCAAAGTGCTTTGCCATACCAAATGTGAAGATGTAGTGAATTTTTTTTCAAAGCAATACCAGATTTATGATGGTTTCTAGTGATGGTAAACACTGTAACAATATAATAAAAATATTGACCCCCCAAATGATTTATTTCTATTTTTCCTAATCAATCTTCGCTAGGTGAAGTTTTACTACTCAGCAGTTTCTTAAGCTCTACGCGAGTACTCCAGTCAACTACAAACTACAGGATTATGCTGATACATCCACAGCAGAAGCCTGTGTGTGTGAAAGACAGAGAGAGGGAGAGAGGGAGGGAGGGAGGGAGAGAGAGAGCGAGAGAGAGCGTAACAGGTCTGTTTTCTGTGGGGTTTGAACCCACCAGGGTATTTCAGGTAGCACATAACAGTAATAATTAGTTGTTTTCATCCTGGAAGCATATTCAGGGTAGCAGTGCAGGCCATGCAGCAAAGTACAACAAAATCAGAAATCCACAAAAGGGCAAGACATTTATTGGCTAACCAAAATGAGAAACTGCATAATGCAAGCTTTCTAAAACTTCACTGGCTAATCAGGCAAAAATGCTAAAAAAATCATACAGGAAAAGAAAAGTGACAATGTTAGAGTCATAGGCTTTCATTTTGACTCAGATGTTATTTCTGTTGTCAGTTAAGATAGTCTAGAGGGATAACAGTGCACACAAAGACTACTTCCCTTCTTGGCCAAGTGAGGACCAGGAACAAACAAGGGGGAAAAAAGTAATAAAATACCAACTCGATTATCAACAAAAAGTTGCTTCAAGCAGATCCATGGCCAACCTGGATCTCAATGGAAGTTATTCTTCTGTTACTCTTTTTGCAGATTTTGGATTTAATTGCTTTTATGTTGACCAAAGAACTGCTATAAAGGTGATTCATCCATCTGTACTTGTTCTCCACTTTTCTTCAGTATAAATCCATAGTTGACTTCTGTTTTGCCAGGCAGTGCAGAGGGAGACACTGGCCAACTTAAACACTAGTCTCATGGCCCTGCACAAAGCCAATACACTCCTCCCTTCATGGAAGCAAATAAAGGCTAGGATGTCTTTAGCAGTAATTTGCTATGATATTTGAACTATGAAACAATGGTTAATCAGGATATTTAGCTAACTTTAAACCATTAATCATAGTTTCCCAGTTTGAGTGTAATGGGAAACTGAAGCCTCTCTAGCTTCTCTGCCAAGGGACTGACAAACCAGTTATTACCAGTTATTATCATCCTAACGTAGCTGCTGCAATGATTTCCAAAGCTGGAAAAGCGAGCTGACCCAATGCCAAAGGTTTGATCTAAAAAGCACAATACTGAGCATGAAAACAGTCCTTGCACCCAGTCCCTCTAATCCATTAATTAAATAATGAGGGAAAATGAAGTTAAGAAGAGGAGATCAGTAAGAATGGACAGATATTTGCAGATTTACATACATTAGTAACATTTTGGTGAAAGGGAGTATATTTGTAAGCATGGAAGTACACATATACTCCTCTTGTATAAATTATATAAGCAAAACACAAAGGTTGATCTTTTAATTTACAGAGATGCTTGAACAAGACAAACATACAAAAAATGCACAAATGATCTGATAATGTTGACATCAGGTCTTTTGTTTGTTGGCACAAAGATATTTTTCCCCATTATACTTTCCGCAGGTTATTTCAACAAAAATCCAAGATAATTTTGCTTAGAAAAAAATATTTGGGATAAGTTAGACTTGCTTTCAATTAAATGTCCTGTAAAAAGAATGGTAGAAATTTATGTATAGCAAGGGTCTTTTCACCTTACACTTGTTACATTTGGTATCATCCTGGAACATCATTTAACCAGTATTTACACAGTATAGCTAAACTATTTGGCATTCTTTTAAATACTTTAAACACTAACAGGAAAATGTAGTAAACGTGACCCAGAATTTCCTCTATTCTCCAAACAGCTAATTTCAATCCCTTTATGAGATTGGTTTCCATTGACAAACCCTGTGAGAGGCCACCTAAACTTAAATAAAGGTTCTATTCAATGAACTTCGTAAATGTCTTGACGCTTTTCCAAATAGCTTTTACTGGCCACAGTGGGAGTTATCACTGCTCAAAAATCCTACATAAGGATAATTCCTGAAGTTAGAAGGTGATATGCATCTGAGAAACTAATTTTAAGAAACTTACTTTTTATATATGTTTAAAGAAATATAACATTTATTATATTTGAAAAAGTAGGTTCATTTCTTCCCTTAACATACTGACAAAAAACAGATAACATACCCAGAGTATCTTGAGTACCCTGGGGTGTGGAAAAAATCATTTGCACACTTTTTATAATTAAAACATTCAGGGTTGCCACCAAACTTTCAATTTCCATTTCATTGACTTTTCCCGGCCATCCTTTGATGATTACCCTGACCATAATACAAACTTAACCCGATTTTTAAAACCTATAGATTATACTATATTAAATAAAGTTTTTATTAAATTGTTTTCAACTGCACAAACACTAAAATGCATTTTTTGGTAATGATAGGAGGTTGAATGTCAGCTTTTTTCAATACTGATTGCTAAATGAAGCAAAACTAAAAATTATACCACAACAAAAGATCTGTATAAATGCTTCTCAGTGGGTCAAATGCAGGTGTTTCTGCAGCCCCTGCCTCCAAAATCTTCATAGCAGTATTTTTTCTTCAAAAAGAAGGGTGAATTTCTGCTCCTATGAGTACCCCAGAGCAGTAAGTCACATTCAAATAAGATTACAGGATTTCTCTGCAACCTCTCCAGTGTTTTCATAACCAAAAGTAGACTTCCAGCCATTTCACTTTTTGACACTTTTGGCAGTCCATGTGGCATCCAGAGGGTAACAAAGGCAGAAAGACATTCCTACTCCTGTAAACCATGACAAATGAGAGAAGACTTTTGTTCTAGTTCTAAAGATACCCTAATAATTAAATTAAAAACTTACCTTTTAAAAATGGCTTAACCAAATCAACATTATGAAACTAACAGTTTTGAAATTAAACCAAACAAAATTATTTAAAAATTTAAAAAGTACAGTGAAATGTTGAAATAAAGATACACAGCTCTCTTTCCATCATCTTTTTTTCTCTGTGTGATAACTCTCTTAATTTCTGATCAATTGCTTCTTCCATGTTGGCTTTTTTTTCTGAGCATGACTTGTTGTTTTTGTTGTTATGTGCCTTCAAGTTGACTCTGACTTAAGTTTTCTTCACAAGATTTATTTGGAAGAGATTTGCCTTCTTTGTAATAATGCCTATAGCAGCTGATATTCTCTGATGGTTCTGGTGGTTCTTTTCCAGGCTTCCAGTATTAACCATTGCTTAGCTTCTGAAACTAGACAGGATCTAGTGCCTTCAGGAAGTGTGTTTTCCCTACACAAATACATCAGTTTGATACTTTACCTTTCATGGACTAATCATAAGGAATCTTGGTTTTTGTAGTTTGAGGAGGTACTCACACAGGGCTAGCCTTACTGAGGGTAGGGAGAACACATACATACAGTCCTTCCTCCATGTTCACGGATTTGACCTTTGCAAATTTTATTATTCTTGAAGCAGGTACTACCTTCTCTGCATTCCCCTCCTCACAGTCTCCTTGCATTCCTCATCCCAGGCTTGTGAGACTTGTGTTTAAAATTGATTTTTTCCTCTAGGGTGAGGAAACCCCCCCCCCGCCACTGCTGGAGGCATGCCGTCTCTGCCACCTAGCTACACATTCTGCTGTGTAACGGCTGCTGATCAGTAAGATGCTCTCTTTGCTCTTACCCCTCCCTCCAGGAGTAATCTCCTTTCCCAAGATGGAAACCAGAAGTAGCTAGAACTCCAGAACTCAGTGTTCTACTCTTCTCCACCTGAAGGTATAGTACTGGTGCGCCCTTTGTCTTTTTTCTTCCACTGGGAGCTCCAGGGTCAGAGGCAAGGGAATGAAAGTGGGGAGCAACAGAGGGGAATGGAAGGGGGATTACCAGGGGAGGGTTATTCACATTTTTCCACTTTCATGAGACTTCTGCATCCTGAACCCTCACAAATGTGGACGAGCCACTGCATAAACAAGACACATAGATACATTAGACACTTGTCAGAATTTATTATCATGGTGATAAAAGAGATTAACTCTTGCAGTGCATATTTATGGATGGAAAGAAGATATTATTCATTTAAAATTATAAAAATAATAATTAATGATGACGTTCATCAGCTAATTTCACAATGAAATCCATTTTAATTAATCAATCAAATAAACCTTTGGGTTTACCAGATTATACTATGGATGTTCTATGCTCAAGTTCAAAAAAGCTAAAAAATTCTAGTTGTTAAGGACTATTTATTACATAAATAGTGTATCAATAAATAATACCTTGTTACTAACAATAATAATTTATAATATTTTATAATTAGATATACATTTAAATTATAACAATATTATCAAATCAGTAGATAAATTATTAATAAGCATTATCAATCTAATAATTATTGATTTAATAATTACATTAAATTTAAATAATAATGTATTGATTATTATTTATAATTTATATGAGTAAGTAAATAATTTATCTCACAAGTAAATGGTACTTTCTTGGTTTAGTTCTATTGTATCATTGTGGTTTTTATTAGTAATGTATTTTTAAGCCAATTTTAAGGTGTGGAGTTTCTAAGATCATCAATTAGATCTTCTGCTACTCTATAGGAGGCAGTAACAAAAATTGTTCCTCCAAGGTCAAAAGTGACAACCACTGGCCATTCTCTGCAAATCCCATGACTCAGCCCAACACTAACATTTTAATCAATGAGTTGACACACAATAACACACCAAATTAAGCTATCTTTCTTAATGTTTTATGCTAGTAAATTAATCTTCCAACTTCTAACATTTAACATTATCAAATTAATTTCTAAACCTAACACTCTAAACTCTAATACAGTCTGGAGAGCTACTGGCCTAGAAAAAGCAAATGACCAGTGAGAAAGAAAAAGTTTAAGGGTAAACCACAGGATTAATGGGTTTTGAAGGTGAGTATTTTTGCTTGTCTTAAACAAACCTTTTCCAACTGGCATTGTTATCAAATCTATTTCCTTCAAAGTAAAACTGAATGTGCAAACATTTCTTGCATTGTGAATCAGTAAGTAGTTTACCTTCTCATGAACTCTGTTTGCCTTGCATGATAATTTAGTTACTTCCTGAAGCTGAAAGTGACTTGCACCTAAACCATTTGCCAAAAAGAGACAATGCTAACTGCAAATTAAAATGTATAACAATAAATGAATAATCAAGGATATATTTGAACTGTAAGATTGTACAATTTGAATATCTTAGGCTCAAAGTAAACAGATTCTGGTCTTAAAAAAACTCTCTGTAAAATAAATTCAGCTACCAAAAAAAAAAAGTATCCTCAGCAGATATTATTGGCTGGCATTGTTCTTTCCTTTAAAATATCACTCTGACACATTAAATTATTTCACTAGAAAATAAACAGCATCTTAGTGAAGCTGAGAATCCAATATACATTTGCACACAAAAAATGTACGAAATTGGCTGCCTGTCTTTCAAAACTTCTTTTCATTGCTTAGATGAACATTGTTCTCTGAGTTTTTCTACATTTTCTGCCTCACACGCAGAAACAAATTAAGATGCTGTCTTGTGAACAAGAGTACAGAAGGGGTTCTCCTACTGTAGAGATGCCACATATGTTATGGCACTTCTTGAGGATATATTATACGTCATTAACTGCATCTCTTCACTTAATTTTCCTAAAAAAAAAAAAAAAATTGAAAAGAGAGTTTGTCAGCATGCAAGTGTGTGTGGGTGTATGTTCACAATCCTTAGTAAACATTAGTATTCCATTATGCTCAGTAACCCATTAGGCAACATGGCATAAAGAGTTAAATTACTGTGAGTTGTTGTGGGTTTTTTGGGCTATGAGCTCGTATCCTCTGAAGATGCCAGCCACAGATGCAGGCGAAATGTCATGGGAAAATACTACTAGAACACGGCCTCATAGCCCGAAAAACCAACAACAACTCATGGATTCCAGCAATGAAAGCCTTTGACTTTACAGTTAAATTACTCTTCCACACCTGCCTCAGTGCCAGTAATAATTAGCATCATCACCACAGTGAAGACATTAGTCAGTTACATCTCACATCCAAAGTGAAGCTTGAGTTCATTTGCATCTATTAATGTGCATTCTAAATGCAAAAATGGTTCTTTGTAGGAAGGATTGCTTACCTGTAACTGTAGTGAACTCACACAAATGGGTTTACTGTGCCTGCTCACTGCATCATTCAGAAGCTTCTAGATCTGTTATATATTTGCAGTAGCTCCTCCTCTTCAGGTCCATGTGACCAGCCTGATTCCTGCTCAAACCCTCAGTTCCCTGGATGCTAAAGCAACTGCCAAGAAGCTAAGGACATAACTTGATGCACAATGGGGAGGAAGGGTGATTGTTGTGTGATTTCACAGATGACCAAAGGTAAGCAACCTGTCCTTTTTCTTCATTGTCTCTGTGACTCGCACAGAGCAAACTACTCATCATAGAAGGTATGAGCGTCATGCAACACAAGAGAACAGCACAGCTCTCTCAAAGGAGTGTCAGCCCTGGACCTGACATCTAGCTTATAGTGAGTAATAAATGTCAAAGGCTGAGGCTACATAGCTACCTTGCAAACATTCTCCAGAAATATGCCCTTCAAGAAGGTTGATGAAGCTGCCATAACTCAGATAGAGTAGCTTCACACAAGCACACACACAAACTGGAGGGTCTTTGTTAGCCATTTTGTAGACCAGATGGATGCTCAAAGAAACCCACTTAGAGAGATGTTCAGATGACTCTTCTAATTCAAGGAGTAACACACAATTTCTGAAAGTGACAAAAGACAGCAGTGCTACTGATGTAAAAGGCACATCACACCAGACTGCTAAACCATGCAGGGTACAGTCCAAGGCAGATGTTAGGTTCTGCATGAATGCAGACAAGTTTAAATGAAATGTAGTTTCATTTAAATGAAATGCAGAAATCACCTTCAGTAGGAAAGAAATGTCTGGTCTAAGGACCACTATGCCCATACGGTACTTTGGGTATGTCGGGTCCACACAAAGGGCACACAACTCTCCTGCTCTTGAGGCATATGTTATTTCCACCAAAAAGACTGTCTTCCAGGTAAGTAAACACATATCACAGCCTGCCAGTGACCCAAACAGTTTCTTAGATAGCTGTGATAGGAACAAGTTCAACTGGGATAAAGGTTGCAATGCAGGTGGATGCTGATTCTTATAGCCCTTTAGAAACCGTTTAACCAGTGCAGCAATAGATCTTTCACAAGGTGTGATGTTCATCTGGAAAAACGAGGCAACTGATCTGTTTAATGATGCTTCAAGCAAAGGGAGAGAGAAATTCTAACCCTGAAATAATGGGTTAGACACTAGACGAAGAGATTAAGAAAGGGAAGGACCAGCTCACATCTCAATTTCTCAGTGCCACAAACCCTTCTCTAATGCCCCCAACACCCAAGGAAAGAGATGAGCAAGAGAGAGCAAGGACAGGGCCATGATGCTGACCCACCCTTTTACCTCCTCCTTACCCTGAGACCTGGTTTGGACCCTGGGTGTCCATGCTCCCCAACATGCCTCGGCCCCCTTCACACGGACACACACACACACTTTGATATTTGTGTCTTTTTCCACTTCTGCAGGGGTTCTGAGCCACTAACCCTAGTGAATGTGGGGGACCAACTGAACAATATAAACTGATCTGCATTGCATGTTTACACGCAAACATGAATGGATTGCAAAGGATATGTATTTCTTCCCAGGTGTGCAAATACCATTCACCTACATACCCATAAAAATGGAAATGTGAACAGTAGACCTTGCTTAAAAGATATCTGTTTCTTTAAAGTAATATGCTTGGGTATAGACTGTAGATTGTAGACTGAAGACATTACGATGCAAGAAGAAACTTCAATATGGCCATAATGTTGCTACATCCAAAAAACCCTTTCAGACAAAACACATACAACAAAATGCATTTGCCAGTTTTATATGATATCATAATGTAGGCACTCTTCTATTTTTAAAGCATCATTTTGTAAAACTATTTACCAACACAAATGTGATAACATCAGTGTATCATTTACAACAGTTTTATCAAATGCTATACCACATATGCAGTTACCAGTATGTTTTGATACCTGTCACAGTTGGCATCTAGTTGCAATGTTCTGGCATAAAAACATTTGTTGCCCACTTTATGTGTTCTTAGCTGGAGGCAAAAAAATCTATGGAATATTTCTTTTTTTCACATGCAAGTTTTAGAGTGTTATCAAATTTGTACAGTCCTCTAAACTTTATTTGAAACATTAAAATATAATTCCTCTGAGATCTGCATCTGTTATGTTTTTAAGTTACCATATGGTGAGAAAATGGAAGGGTCCAAAGCCACATTTTCTTAAAGAAGAAATTTTTTTAAAATAGACAAAAAATTTTGAGTCTTTGTTTACTTCTAATTGTATAATGATAATATCCAGAAGTGATTATCATTTCTTAGGACCATATTTTAAAAACTGCAATTCAACAGAAATAACTCTGGGATAAGTTCTACAACCATTCTACAGTACAGATGTAAGGTTAATATTGACTAGACCAGGACAGTAATCAGTTATCTATTTTTTTTTTTACATCTTCTAGTAAAATAATAAGAAATAGAAAACAATACATGGTTACAATTGAAAGTCACTTGCATGGTAGCATTCAAATGTGTTTCCTTTCTCTATTTTAAACTCTCTGTCTTAATCTGTAATTATTATCTCTGCAGACCCCAGTTGTTCACTCCATTATTTTTTTTAAAAGATTATTATGGAGTGACAAGTGGAATTTTTATTCTCTTTAATGTGTTGGGCAAAAAGTCTCACTATGTACATGACTCCCAGCGTATGAATGGAGTCACTGGATGGGTGCCTTGCTCTAAAATGTACATATATTCTGAAGTATATCTGCCATAGGATATTCACATAGTTTAACATAGCAACGTAATTTTTCAGCTAGAAGATTACAGTTTTTGAACACACAGGCATTATATTCATAACACATTCTAAGCTCATCTTTGTTTTCAAAGTAAAGAAATCTTTAGTAATCATATTAAGCATGAAAAACACGAACATACATAATGGGAACTTAATTTTCAATTGTTACTGAAAGATTGCCCCATAAGGGATATGCAAATTTTGCTTTGTTCTGAGGACATATTCAATTTCAAAAAAATCGGACAAATTTATTAGCATTTTCATCTTATTTTTGACCAAAAAAAAAGGGGTCAAATGACAAACATAAACTTAAACATTCTATAAAGTGAATTTCTATAGAATTTATTGTTTAACATAATGTTATTTAATTAAAACAATGGAACATGACTCTTTATGAAGGCCTCTCAAGCTTAACTTTGATTGACAGGCTGTTGTTGTTTTTTCCTGGAGCTTCATTACAAGTGGCTGTCCACCCTGACTTTTCAGGTACCTTAACATTTGCAATTGCTATATAACTGACATTTATGCAAAAAGGGGGGAAAGGTGAGATCCTTTCATTGGATAAATTTGCAGAGGTTACATACAGAACAATTTACTTGCCAATACCTTTAGGTTTGCCTGTGGCCTTTCATCAATAGACAAGTTGGTTATAGAATAAATTTTGCATACAAGTTGGTTATAGAATAAATTTTAAACTAACATCTCTTTGTTCAGATGATGGCAAGGACTGAAGTCTGTTTCCCCCAATAGCAAGAGAAAAAGCCAGAAGCTCATATATAGATTTATCTGCTGAGGACACAGGTATGTTAACAGCAATAGCATAAAGGACAGAGGAACAAAGAACTGTGGGAGGAACATGTAAAGAACCCAAACATATTATACTATTAAAGAAAGGAATGAAGGGAGAGTGAGGAGTTAAGAGGTAAAAGATTAATTTTTTTCTGGTACACTTCACAGCAGAATACCTGATAGTGAGTTCGTTTTGGAAATCGTTTTGATTCACAAACTGTATCTAAACTGGCCATATGTAGCAAAGAGTGGCATTTTGCAGATTTTTTTTGAAAAAGGCTGATTACTTTACATTTCAGTGTGCTCAGAAAGAATCAACAATGATAGGTATGTTGAGTATTTCTCAAACTTGCTGCTTTTATTTGTTGCTATACCCACCACAATGTGTTTTAAGATGCACTATGAGATGGCAATTCATTTAATATTGTAATAAAAAGGTAACTTCAGAAGTAACCACTATTTCCTTTACTAGAAATTCTTTACAGTAGTGGGAATTAAAGAATATTGCATTACCTACTGGACCTTATAAGAACTACTTATCCTGCTTGGTCAGATACTGCTTTAAAAGGCCTATGCATATGTTACATCATTTTAGAAAAATAGTTACAGAATATTCTATTTCTAAAAGCAGCAAGAGAGGATAGGATTGAGATAGCACAAAGATGGAAAAATGGACAGCAGCAGATGCCATTTATCACTCCTGTGCCCCCAAGGGGCACGCCAACAAGCCTCCTCAGACAAGAGGTTTCAGTATGGGGCTTTTAAAAAGTGTTGTGGGGTTCCTAGGAGTTGTTAAAGCAACTCATCTTGTAGTAGTTCTGAGTTCTCTTCAGCTCAGCAAAATAATATTGGGGGGCTGGGGGCTTTCTGGTTGTTGTGTGCCTTCAAGTTGTTTCTGACTTAAGGCTAAATTATCCGAGAGTTTTCTGGGGCTGAAAGCGTGTGATATGCCCATGCTCACCTAACAGGTTTCCACAGCTGAGCAGGGAATTGAGCCCTGTCTCCAGTCCAATGCTCAAACCACTGCACCATGCTGGTTCTCACAATATGCGGCCCCACAAGCCATATTTTCTCCATCCATGAGCTAGCTGCATCATGGTGAAACTGCAATTACCCTAAATGTTGTTTATACTTTCTGTATAACATTAAATAGTAGAGTGAATTAAGCTTCAAGCTGTTTTAAATGTTTACACTATTCTATATGTATGAACTGAATAAGTAATCAATCTGGACTTATGCATTATGACCTGTGCAGCAAAATTTTGTGAAGTACATTTGTGATGAGGATATTTAGAGGTATTATCACTACTTAGAGACAAAACCTGAGCTTTTAAAATCAGGTAGGTTATGAATTAAGCTGGAAATTTACCAACAGAAAAGGGCAACTAAATTTAATGTATTTTTAATCAAAGTGATTGACTTAATTAAGACTTTTGGCATTAACATTTCCTCTAGAATAAGATTATAAATTAAATAAAAAATCCACTACATTATGGAGTCAGTAATTAATACTTAAAACCAAAGCAGAAGATACTATTATTAAAATTATGTCTCTATTTATTCTCAGTAGTAAATAGCGTAACCCAGTAAAAAGCACATTGTGAATTGCTCACTGCCCACAGAAATTCATTTATGTAAGATAAAAATGATGTTCAGATCAATACTTAACATATAATTTAATTCCTGTAGAATTAAATTTTAAATTAATTAAAAATTCCACTATGTTATAGAGTCAGCAATTTACAATTAAAACACAAAGCAGAAGATTCTATTATTAAAATTAGGTCTCTGTTTATTCCTCTGTAGTAAACATGGTGTAATTCAGTATAGAGCACACTGTGAATTATCCACTGCTCACAGCAATCATTTATTTAATATATAAAAGTCAAAGTTTGTGAGTTTCTCTGTGTCAGGCAGGCAAAGGTCTCGTATGATTGGCTGTGTCAGGCAAGAAGATCTCCTATGATTGGCTGCCTGTGAAGATTCTATGGAATCCTGGGGCTGGCAGTTTAGAGAGGGGCCTTTAGAATTCTCACCTGGAGAGCCTTTGCGCCTGGCTGGTTGCTATGGAGACAAGCCCTAGCAGCATAAAGGATTCCCTCAGAAACTGAACCTCTGTATGTTAACAACTCTGAATACAGACTGGATTGGGAAATATGGGGAAAAGTTACAGGTACTAGACAACACAGTTTGGGGAATTAGAGACACAGTACGTCAAATCTGTGTATTTCAACTGTATCTAATTCTTAAATAAAATCCTGGGCAATGCCAGGTAAATACACTATTGTAAGATAAAACTGATTTTCAGATCATTACTTACAACTACAACTCTGCTCATACTCACTAGGCTATACATAATATTGAACATATTGGGGAAATCACATTTCTATTGAATTGTCTACATTATTTTATATCAATACTGTTGGGAGTTCAACTCCCTCCCCATGCCTCTCTGCCAGTAAAGGGAAGGGAGGCAATAGTATTTGCTCAAGAGGAGGCGACAGTGGGGCATGTCCAATGCAACAATCAGTAGAAAGGCTGAGGTCCAGAATGCCGAAGGTCTGTCCAAAAAGGCCCAAGAGAGCCAGAACACAAGGGTCGTGGGAGCTTGAGTAGCGATTTGCTACAAGCAAACAGCAAGCCATGTCGAAAGACTTCTATCGCTGACAAAACAGGTGTTACTCATCATTGTTCTGTTTCCTTAATCTTGCCAAACCAGCTTCCCTCTGACCTGCTCATTTCTGTCTCCTCCATGATTGGAGGCTGGGGGCACAGGTGGATCTAATTTAAATCATTGCTGGTCCCCTCTCCCTGTGCCACCGGTTGCAATAACTCTGTCTCAGGTTGTCGTTCAGTGGATGGCGGTGTTTCCAAGATAGTTTTGTCTATCACTGGCTCTGTTTCTGGCACAACTGATTGCTCATTAGCTTCTGAGCCATCATCTATCACAAATACTGATTCTTTTACAATGTTTATTTTTGACGGGATACAACAGTCATTAACTGTAAAACATTTAACCTGCAGAACACAAAGTCAGTTCTAATTAGCCAACATCTATATATGTGTAATGTACTGACTGACAAAGTTCCAGATGTTATGTGTTGTTGACTTTGACTTACGGCAGCCTTATGAGAAACCTCTGAGAGATCCTGTCATTAACAGCCCTGCTCAGATCTTCTGAATTACCAGAAAGTGATAATACCATGGCTGACACAAAGGTGTTACTGATATACAACATTAGACAATACAATTAAAATAAGGATACTAACTACGTTCCAGTCACTATATTGTTAGATAGGGTACCACCACACCACTTCTTCCATCTTCTGCATCTAAGCACAACAGGAAAAAGTAAAAAGAAGAGAGATCATGAGGGTGAATTAAGATATGTGGTGAGATGCACTGACATCTGGCTTACAACAATAAAATTTTGAATGCAAATTCTTGAGAAATCTAAGCTTTGTCATAAGGCCTCACTACAGTCTGGGTGAGAGACAAGAACAAAGCTTATAAATAATAGTTCCAGCTGTTGGCTGAAGACCTAGTAAATTGTGCCAAGCACTCAATATAATTCACGTATCTATTTGGACAAAGACATACACTGGGCAGATAGCTCTTTATGGTGATGGAGAAAGGAATTGTTTCTTATGTTGAACAACCATTCTTTTCATTTTCTGAGGTGATCCTTCACCTGGATAAGATTTGCATGTTCATTTAAAATTGCTTCTGCAAAAATAATTCCTCTTTCTCTAACTGTTTAGAGTCCTTTAAACATGTGGATAGTGGAGATAAAGTAGGGATTACCTGCATTTTCCTCAGGCTTCTGACAAAGTTTTTTATTAAAGATTTTTGAACAGACTTGGTAATCATGGGGAAAGAGGGTATGGGCAAGCTATGTGTGTGACAAGGGACGGTGTTTGAATCTCTGAGCCCCTGGAAGCTGCTCTGGTCACCTTTTGGGGACAGTTTTTAGCCCTAAATTGGATCTTGTAGGTGAGAGGTTCTGGGAGTGGGCAAGTTAACAGGCTGTTTAGAGCAATTTGGATCATTTTCAGGTTAACAAAAACAATGTTGCCAACCCCCCCACACTGGAATTCTTTGGGCTTTGGAGGGCTGTTGTGTCATTTGGAATTAGCAAAAGTGGGTTCAGCAGCCATATGCAGCCCCTAGGCCTCAATTTCCTTACTAATATCTTATGGGTAGGCAACTTGTTAAACAAGAAGACAGAGCAGAAACAAATCGAGAGTTTTTCCAACCAGGTTATGTAAACGATACAGATTCCTTGAGCCTGAGTTATGATGCATGTTAATTTGTTCATAAATCATATGGAGTGAGGGTTAAGCAATGAAATGATCAGGCATACTGACAACATCAAATTATTTTGGTTGGTTAAAAGAAAATGGGGAAAAATGCAAACAAAAAACGGGTTTGTCAAACTAGGGTCAAGGACATTAAACTGACAAATTCAGTTCAAAAGAAATCAATGTATAGTGATGCATATTGGGGCAAAACATCCTCTTTTCACATATATACTGATGGAGATCTGAGCTGGAAATAACCAAGCCAGAAAAGGGAGGTTGGCGGTGGATTGCTCACTGAAATATCAAGCTAGAGCAAAGCTGTTCTGACAAAGGCAAATTCTGTACTATGGATTATCGTGCAAAGGATCAAAATGGAACTTTTGATACTATAAGAGGCACCTTTCAAGAAACCTTTCACCTTTATGTATTTTTGCTAGAATTAGAGCTGGTATGGCCTTGAATACTAGTTGCTGGGTAAGGTGTTCAAAAGAATGCTGTGCATTTGAGCTGCCACCAGGTATATGATTGGCCACTTTGGGAACATAATTCTCAAAAAGATAGGACTTTAGTCTTGTCCAGCACAGCATTTATGTTTAATTTTTTTAATGCAAATGCAAACACAAAACTTAAATCTATTACACATAAATCCTTCAGGCTTTTATTTCCTCAAAGTAGTACAGCCTAAGAAGGAAATGTATAAAACAACCAATTAAAAGAGTATGACTTTGCAAGTCTTAGTAGTAATAACAGGTTTAGCATTCATCATTATATTGATTGCATTGTGGTGAATGAAAAAGAGAAGTTGCATTGAATCTTACTGCAAGTTATATAATGTTTAAAAACAAGTGCTATGGGGAAGAAAGGGTGTGCTTCAGCCATAAAGGAATAGTTTAAAGTTTGCTCCTAAACCCTCTGCTGTGTATTCTCTTTTACACATGATCTGCAACATATATTTTGTGTAGTCCAGCTTTAATATGGCTGGTTCACTTCAGTAATGCTGGACCTCTCTGATTACTGTAATTCCCAAAATGGTATCTGTCACACTAATTTTGTAAAATCAGTCTTGATATCTATAGGCAAATTCGTTTCGTACACCTCCAAGTAGTTAAAGTTCTACAAATGAAATTAGGCTCTCAGTCACAGCTGTGCAAACCTACCATCTCCAAAATAAAATTGAAAGTGACAAGTGTTCAGTTACATGGATTTCAATTGAGTGAAACAAAAATAAGCAATTCTCTCAAGAAGGTATAAGAAGAAAGTATTCATTCTTTTCAGCTTCAGCTGTTTTGGACTCACGGATAAGATTATTAATATGGAACAGAACCCCATATAATTATCTAGTAATTCTTCCCTACTTTTGCATATCAGGAAGGCAGATACAAGGGAGGGCTATAGGTTGAATATATTCAGATTTTTTATTTATTGTTTTATTTTTGTTTACTGGCAGGTGATAATGATGCCATATAGCCAAGAATATACTAAATTATGAAATCACACTTTTCCATCTTATAGGTCACTGAATAGCCATGCTGGATAGAAAACTTAAATAGGCTAAACTTTACAGAAGAATGAAAATTTTCCAGCTTCTAACAGATACAGTCGTCCTTTTGAAATCTTTTTCCCGGTTGAACTGTATAAACAGCAACATTCTGTCATTTCTATTTGTTGTAAGCAGCTTGATAGAGTTTGGTGCCTACTGTGATACTTTGCATAGTTTTGTTTCTTCTCTTCTTCATGTTCATTTAACAGATCCTTTATCTGTTTAGATCTTATAATGGAAATACCTATTGGAAACAATTAGTTAACTCTGAATAACAGTGATCAAAAAAGAGTAAAAAGTAGCTAAAAGACATGCATGAGGGTTTTCAGTCATTTGAATCGCATGTTCAAAATGCCCAATTCTTTCTTAGGTCTGCTACAGTAAAACTTGCATCTCAAAATTAATGAGAGAGAGAGAATGACAGAGAAAGACACAGACAAGTGGTTTCACATATGGAACAATCCTGAAAATAAGGGAGACCCATCAAGCCACATTCTTCACAGAGTGAAACATCTAGTTAAATACACTCCCATTCAGAAAGAACTATCAGGCATCTCACTGTATTAAAATGACAACATGAGGGATCTTGAAGTAGTCAGCCTTCGTGATCTCAGCAGGTCAAATACTCCACCAGAGCCACTAACACTTACAGTTCCCTTTCTTATATCTAAAAAAGAAGAAACCCTATTTTTTATTGTTACCTTTAATTTCAGAACTGATGGTGTTGCTAGAACCTGAAGGCTACATGGAGTGAATTTAGAATCAAGGTTAAAGGCTGCCAGAGATAGCCTATGATTACCTCAATTTAGCTCACAAGAACACAAGCATCTGTTAAATTATGTTCTGGTTACATTGTGCTATATTACTGTGTTAAATATTTTTAGTGTGAGCCACTTTGGGAAGAATTTTAGACTTGAAGAGCTGGATAAAAGGCTTTTAAACAAATAATGCCCCCCCCAAAAAAAGTTTTGTCTCACAATGTATCTTTCTTGGCAGTTTCTAAATTTACTTTTTTTGGCTAAGAACTATGATGGAACATTTAGAAACTGCAAAAGCCACCATACAACATTGGTCCTAGAATTATGGATCAGTTTGGTCCCTATCAGAATTCATGAAGTTCAAATTCTTCAAACAGTTCTACCTTTGACAATTTTTTTTATCAAAATATCTCAGATAAGTGCACCATGTTTAAATAATTGCTATCTATGAGTGCATCTACAATATCTTCCTTTCAGCATTGCAGTTTGCTCTAGAAACCTGCCAAAGACTGAGTATTCTTTGGATGTAGTTCAATAATCATGAATAGGATAGTATCTGATCATAAGAATTATAAGAATTCAGTTTTTTCACTATATATATATATATATATATATATATATATGTTTTTTCACTATAGTTGCCTGCACAAAACCAGTGGGATAGAATGCATTAAAATGTGGTAATAATATATTACAAAGTGAACAGCTTGTCCTACTTTCTGAATGGGAATACACTCCAACTGCAGTTGAGAGCCAAGCAACATGTCAAATACATACCATGTATTCAAATGTAACCATGCAGGCCAGACCTGGCTGCAATCAATCCTACACCATCTGCAGTTGCTTATATTCCTAAACCTGCCCAAGAGCTGGGGAAGGGAGAGAAGTTTGAAGTTTAAACCTCTCCTGGATTTTCCAAAGCTTATTGAGAATAACCATATTCACCATATTTTGCTGTTTGACCCACTTACTTAAAACAACTGTATAAACGAATACCACATAGCCCAAAGAAACCAATGCCTACCTGGCTTCGTTATTAATTATTTAGGCCAAACTACAATAGTTAGTTCCAAGTAGAGGTGATTGAATGAATCAATGTAAACTTGGTGAGTAAACACTTATGCAAGCTCCATTAGTTCAATGGATTTACTCTACTTGGGACTAGTACTTTAATTAGGCCTTAGGGTACAATAAAAACCCAAGAGGATAATGTAAACCTGCATTATTTTTAAATGCTGTTTCACGTATAATGATATATTATTAACTTAACAAGAATATTTTGCAACTTCACTCTTTCAAAAAATCAAGAACATAAGCTTCAGGAAATTATAACTAAAAGCAGAGCACTTCTGTTTTTACCTCTATTTTTAATGATAGAATAAGACAAAAAGTAATTTTGGCTATGGTGTATGGCATGACCACCTCTGGTTCCCTTTTGCTAAATAATTTTAAATTGATTTTCCCCTCTGTTATATTTACTGCAGGATCTCGAAAAATATTTCCTTTGAAGTTTAATGAGGCCTGAAACCAAAATGATTACGTACCACTTGATGGGATCCTAGGTCAGCAAGTCTAATGCACTGAAACATGAGATTTTGCTAGACCAGGCCACCCTCCTAGCTACCACATTATATTATATATTTTTTAGATTTGCAGCTAGAATATTACAAAATCAAGTCTGCTAAAAATTTGTTCGATCAAAAAGGAGTGACTCCGTCTGATACAATTACATCTTGATGTCCAGATTCTACTCCCCTTCCCCCAGTCTTTAAGGGCACCTATGTAAAAGGACTGATATTTTACCCTAAAGGTACCAGATCCAATCTCATTTTGAAGCTAATCAGGATTAGCTCTGGTTAGTACTTGGATAGCAAACTGCCCGTGAATACCACATGCTATAAACTATATTTCACAGGAAGGGACTGCCAAACTACCTCTAAGTATTCTTTGCCTATGAAAACCCCATGAAATTCATGGGGTCACCATAAGTCTACATGTGTCTTGAAGGCATGAACATACATACTGTCAAAATATGAATCAGTATTTATACTATATAAAGACTCAATGCATGGTCAGTTAGGAAAGCTAGGCATACTTTTAGTAAATTAAAGAGTTTCCCCGCTGATATCAGATTGAGCTTACAACATGCATTTTCAGACAGCTTGCTGACAGCTCAATATTAACATGATTAAAGCTATCCTATTTTTCAACTTGAATCCTTCTCAATTTCAACTATGCATTGCTACTATTGAAAAATATACCACGCCACTTCAGATCATATCTGTTTGATCAACTTTTATTCCTGCCTCCCTTTTCTTCACTCTGCACATACATAGCGGTTATCACGTCCTGCCACTTGTCTTCAATGAGTTCATATTATGACAGAAACATATTTTTAAGCAGAATATCTTTTCCAAACAGAAGCAATCATTCAAGGGGGCAGAAGAAGAAAAGGAAGACTGCAAAGGCAGTCCCTATTTCCCCTTTAAAATGTAGTACCAATGTTAATTTCTACATTATTATGCACTCTAATCAATAACGGCTGCTTCTTTATACCAGTGATAATGCAACACCATTAAATCAAGTCTACTGTGAGAAATTTAGATCTGACTCTGTTTATAACAAGACTGAAGATCAAAAGATATGAGGTTCTTGATCAGCTGACTACGTGCACACATCTTTCCTTTAAAAAACAACAACAATCTACCTGACAAGCCCTGCTGTTTCCTTCTTTGCCTGTTTCCAGAAAGACATTTAACACAATTGGTCACTAAAAAAATAACCCGGAAACCCACACTACTATAAAAATATTGCATGAAACAGTAAGAAAGTATACATATTTATATAATAAAGGCATTTATATTTTAAATCATTAACTAAGGTTAGAGATGCAAACATTCTTAAATGTTCTAATTCTTGTCAAAACTAGTATGCACAGAAACTGGTATACAAATTGATATATAAAGTTAATGTATTCTGAAGCCTCTTCATTTCTTATTTAAACAGAGATTTACTTGAATGACCAACATCTAACATGTTGACTGGCATCCTGTTCCATATTTATAATGTTGTAACCCTAAATTATGACATCATAATTACAAGAGTTCACTTTTTAGAGTTGTGGCACCACCACAATGACTCACAGCACCCCTCAAAACCTACCATGCAACCTGCAACAGAGGAATTTCTGAGGCACTGAAGAGCAGGGCAATGAGTGATAGCATGGCCAACCCTCTCCTGGCAGCAGGAAGCATAGTGAGAGGCAACGGCACAAGACCCAACCACTGCCCGTCAAAGTGTGCTCCAGTACCAGGAGAAACCTGGATGCATCACTGCTCACCACCCCCCTTTCCAGCACATCACAAATTTCTCTCTTGGGAGAACTGCATGACTTAATAAGATAAAGGGTTTTGAGGGGGGAGGAATGTTTTGGGAGATGTAGCTATGGACATATAACTATGTCATTGTACCTATATTTCCTGATGAAGGATCCTAGTCAACCATTAATCATAGGTGCCAATCCAGAGATCACTGTACACTAATAACTGCATAGAAGATATGCATATGCAATATTATCTCTTTTTTTCCTGAAAAAAATGAGATAATAGTGATATACAGTCCCAATAAAATATCAATAGCTATGCCTATAGTTCAATATTTGATTCAACCCTCTTGGCAGAAGCATTTTTTTTTTAATTTCCAACACTGATTAGATATAATGACAGCTTCTAATGAAAGAAAGCCTTAATCAGCCTTATAAGTTCATACAGATGAATCAGACCAACAGTCCATCCAACCCAGCATTACCTGCTCTGACTAGCAGCATCGTTCCACAGTGTGAGGCAAAAAGAAATCTTTCTGAAGCCTCTACCTAAGATCCTAGTAACTGGAAATGTGAGGTGTTAAATGTAAGACAGTCTGATGTATGAGCTTCGGCCCTTCCCCCTTCAGAAGCTGCTAGGCATGCCTCTGTTACATGAATAAAGCAGCCTCTTTTTGAAAAGAAAGGTTCATCAAAAGGCCAGATACCCAGTCCTAAGGGCAGCATAACCCCATGTATCAAGGGTTCCACCAGCATTGTATTCTATGACCACTCAAGAAGAGCAACAAAATAGCCCTTCTCCCTTATTTAACCTTTCACCATTTATGTTTTCCAAAGGGGCAGTAATAAAGACACCGAAAAGGTTTCCAGAAACAGTTAAAGTACTTCCATTTTGCATCCAGACAAATTCCCATGTGAACATTTTAAAGAAAGCTTTTAGCATGAATACAATAGAGATTAAGTTGAAAACTTTAACTGTACCTTTCATAAAGAGGGAAGAAAGTATGAATTATGTTTTCAAAGAAGAGAACAGCCATCACATATTGCCACCCATAATTATCCATTCTCAAGCTAAAACTGGAAACAAAAGTACAAAATAAAAGATAGATATTCAAAGAATGAATTTTTTTTAATGTGATAAACTACATGACCTTGAGGAATGCACTGTTTTCAGATAATGCTGTTTACAAAGTTCACAATTTGCTATTTAAAATGTATTATATATCTAAATACCATTTAGAAATTAGCCAGAATCTGAAAAACCTATTATATGGAATTAAAACTGAATTAAACTACAATTCTGCGTGCAATGGAATTTTAACACACTTGATATTTACCTTCAGAGATCAGAATACATTAGATTCCTTTACCAGGGCTTTCTTGGTAATTTGTTTCAGGAAGAAAAAAAAAAATAGTTCCTAAGGTTTAAAAAGAATATCGCAATTTTGTATTTCACTCCTATAACAGTCTCTATATGTACATTCTAAAGTTGCAACCTGCAACTTTATTTACAACAATAATCATACTTGAATCATACCTGAACACTTGAACTCTACCTATTTAAGTGGACCTCAGACTAGTTGTAATCCATGATTATTATAATATTTGGTTTACTGTGAACAGAGCTGGCAGATCTTGCAAAATGGGATATTTAAAACTCCCATTAAAATAATACTTTAACAAGTCAGTGCCATTAATTTCAGTAGCACAGAACTGGCTACTGTGGTTAATAATCTGACAAATAGCACAGTCACTTTGAAGTTGTTCCATTGGACAGCTATTGTAGAGTATATGGATGAAAAGAATATCTGAAGACTCAAAAAACAAAACAAAAACAAAACAAAGAAATAAGCTTCCTATCAGATAATCCCAATGAGGAGAATCCTCCATTAGCCGATTTCTGTTTCCTCCCTTGAGTCTTTCTATACATGCAAGAAGCACTCCTGCTCCTTCTGAACACAGACTCCTCTTTTTTTTTTCCCCCTTCCCCCAATCACAGCTGTATTAGTGCTGGAGGAGGGTGGAGAGCAGTCAAGCAAGAAGGATCATTACCAGTTGTGCCAATAGTAGGAACATAATGGTGGCATCATCCTCTGGGACTTCCAGAAAGTCCTAAGGAATGCTTGAGTCATGTGCCAGCTATCAGTATATAGCTAACAATGATCCTCTTCACTTAGCATTTTCCCATAGCAGTGCTGGGGAGAGGATGCAATAGAGCAAAGGTCAGGACAGAGTGAGTGGCTGCAGAAGCAGCGGCAATCCCCTCTCCAGTGTTCCCCACTCTCCCACTGGCCACTACTATAGCTGTGTTCTAACCTGGTGGAATTATTACATTAAAGAAGCACATTCCTACCATGCTAAGGTAGGGGTTTGTTTTTAAATCTCTCATACTGCTTCATTGCTTATGCACTTTTGTTCATTTTTCCAGGAAGTGATTCTTCTGATAATATTTTAAATATCTCACAAAGGTTAAGGCTACAACTTTACTGCAAACTTTACTAAGATTTCAACTAGCTTTCTCCTCTAGCATATGCAAATGCACAATAGAAAATGGAATCACAGCATGGCAACTCCTAATATCCTCCAGAAGATTTCCATACCTATAATTTCCAAAGTTCTAGAGAAGAAAGCTATTGGCAGAAAAACTATTAAAAGCTTGTTTAATTTTGTAGGGTATTCATTACCTTATTGTGGTGAACCAAAGTTACTTTGCTGGGGTGTGGGACTGGAAGATGAAGGCTGAAATGTATTTGCATATAAACAAACAAACAAACAAACAAATACATAGCTATTCCTTCTCTTCATTTTAAGTGGGAGATTATGCAAAACAATATATCATTTGAGACTATTTATTTTATATTTCCAGAAAAAAAGTAAGTCCACAGTCATGCACATCTCAGAAACTTTCTTTATAAAGAAAGACTTGTGGGACACAGAAAGAAGAATGTTATACTTACATGTCTGATTTATTTGACTCTCCTCTTTAGAGAAAGTCTACTACTTGTCTGAGACACAAAAAGATTTATTGTGTCACCTGGACTAAGATATCCCTCTGCAGAGATCAGGTTTTCATGTCTCTATTCCTCTCAAAAAGAGAATACATGAGCAGACTAAGTTGTAAGATCATGTTTCCTCACTGTCCACATTCTTTTGTCCATCCACTGCAATTTGGCCTGTGGTGATATTCAAGATAGAGTGTATTTTTTCCCCCAGGGTAGGAGTTTCCAATAACGGTAGGTACTATATACATGTTTTAATACTGTTCAGAGCATTAAATAATTACATCAGAAGTGCAACTCTCCCTCATTTCTTCTTTTCCTATTTAAACTAAAATTCAGACAGTTCATATTTCTAATTAAGATTTGATACTGGAATTATGCTAGCCTTAGTTAGCATTGCCAGACTGTACAAAGAGAAACTGAAGCATTTTCTATTTTAGTTTCACATTCAATTATTTGTAAACTGAATACTTTGTACATTTCCATATCTAGCCAAGACACTGAAATTAATAGCCTTTACAACCAGCTCATGACTTATCTAACAGAAATGACAGAAGCCCACTGCGCCTACAAGAAGATTGCATCCAAAAAGAAATTACGAACTGTCGAGCTGGAGAAAAATCATATAAAACTTCAGAAGATTGCACAAAACAGGGAACACAGCCAAGAGGCAAATTTCATTACAACTTAGAGACAGACAGACTTGGACAAATCCCCACTTTCAGACAAACCAAACCTCCCTTACAAACCAAGGTTTATTTCATTAGCAAGAAAATTATATTCTAATTAGTGCTGCACTGAATGTTCATAAGATTTTTTTTTCCTGCAAAAACTGCCATTTTGAGATATGCAAGCCTTCCTTGACTTTCCATTCATGCTTATTCATCTTCTGATCAGCTTCTGCAGTGGAGGAAGGAAATGAGACACCCCTATGGAATATACAAATGAACAGTTTCTCACATATTGGGAAGTACATCCAATGCACATTCAGCCACATGTAAAGCAGTATAGACATACACATTCCAATGTCATTTGGGAGAGTCTCTCCGTGAATACAAGGTTTCACTAATTTGCATGAATTTCAATGGGATACTTATTAAATGTTAATCCCATCATGAGTTATCAATAGCCTGGCTAAACTGGCCGTAGGACTCAGTTTTTCTTATACCTCCCACCATCTACTCCAAAAGCTACTCCCTTATGGCACAACAGCTCTGCTATGCTTTGGTCCACTGCTGGTGAGATCTCCCTCCATATTCCAACTGTCATTGATCTGACCTTTGAGCTAAAGAAAAACAGTCAGGCACTCCATCATCATGTCCTGGCCTCAGCAGCTTCCATATTCCAAATGCCATTGTTCTGGCCCTTTATGAGAGAAAGGAGAGCAGCCAGATACACCTTAGTTGTTCCTGCCCCCACATGGCTGGTGGCTCTTCCCTCTGTATTCCAATTGCCAATGCCTTAGCTTCTGAGGAAGAGCAGCCATGATCTGCTGGACTTCTTCCTCTTACTCATTGTTCTTCCCTTCTCCTTGTGCATCCTGACTTACTTAGATTGTCCGATAGCAGGAAACTATCAATGTTTTGCAAGCTGCCCTGAGAGCCTTGTGGCTAGATGTTGGAATGTAAATAGTATGTATGTATGTATGCATCTATGTATGTGCGTATAAATAAATAAATTGAATCATGATTTTGTGACAGGGGAATTACTTACAAATGTGTCACCCCAATTTGACTCTATACTACCAAGGTGAGTGATTTTCTAGTGATAAGCTAAAGGCTGTGTTGTGCAACATAATTTAGGGATAGAAGTCAGCAGTGAAAAGTCACTAAAGCAAGGAGCCAATCCAATCTGATGGTAAAGAGAAGACTTTCCTCCTTTATCTAATTTCCTATAGAAAGTATGTATTTTCAATTTATAAATCTTGTCATTCCAAAATGCGTATGTACAACCAGTAATGACAACTAGAGACTCCAGTTTTAAATCTGACACAAATAGTATTGATCTGGACAGAACAGACTAGCAATCTTTGTGCGAAGTGAAAACACTGCTCTGCTAACACAGTGTCTGCTCTTACATTCAAAATATTGTTAAACACCACTGAAGGCATGGAATAATCAAAGTCTCCAATAATTTATGGGTGTCAAGCATCTGCTGAATATTAGACATCTCCTCTTCAACATTTACTGATCTGTGAGCTGTTGACAGTTGATATTCAAGATGACAGGTATTGATACTTTACAACCAGTTTAAAAGTTTCATTATTTTATCATTTATATGTCATGTTACCCAAAAATAAAGCTAATCAATAAGACAAGCAAGAATTGATATTCATATCCATATTGATACCAAAATACTCCCAAGTAGGGATGTTTGATGGTGAACAGCTTATTACACTCAAACAGTTCTCATGTAGCAGGTGATCTTCAAAATTCATTGTGCCTTATTTGAAAAGCATTTAGTTTATGTTTTTTGAAAATAAGAAATCTCTCTAAGGAAAAAATGTAGACCTTCACTTTCCATACCATAACGTGGCTCTTAGAGAGAAAAAAGGTTTATTTTCTCTTCCTCTGAACACTTTTGTGCATGTGTAATCCTTCTCTGGAAGTACCTGGAACATCTGGGCCATGTTCAACTTCTGTAGAAAAGTAAGTGGAATGTGCTGATTTTTCTCAACTATTTTTTTCCTAAATGAAAGTCATTGATTAGGAACTTCCCTTGCTTTGCAGACAAAAGGCTGAACATGAATTACAGGCAGACCTCCACATTCGCTAGGACTGGGGGCACACGGCCCCTGCAAAAGTAGAGAATTGCAAATATCAAAATGTATATATCTGTGGAGAGGGTACCAAGGCATGGTGGGGCGAACAGACACTCAGGGTGCAAACCAGGTCAGGGAATGGAGAGAGAAAGCGGGGTCCTCATGGTGGCTTTATACTTCCTCTCTTTTGTCTGTCTCCTTCTTTGGGCTTGGGGGCACATCAGGAGACGGATCATGATGCTGAGAAATCAGGCTGCAAGCTGTCTTTAGCTGTCCAGGTAGTGGCTGGTGGATGTGGGTTTTAAAAGGGCTGCATGGCCTAATCAGACCTGCCAAGAGGGAAGATTCCTGCAGAAAAAGAATGCCTGGGGTGGGGGAACAAAGGTCGGAGAAACTCACAAAGAATCAAATCCATGAAAGTAAAACCCACAAATGTGAAGAACCGACTGTAGTCAGTTACACTGGATACAAGTTAATTTTGAAACATAATTCAAAATCTTGGTTATACTCTATAAAGACTTTCATACACTGGATCCAATGTGATCATGAATATGTGAATATTTCATGTGTGCATCCAGGAACCCACACAGTTCAATATGTTTACTATAAGTCTATTATGCCACTATTAAATTAGGCCCATGTGACTGCACATTTTTCTTGCTTCTTTGCACAGCAGCATATATTCTGCATGGGTTTTTTGTCTCAATTAAAAAAAATACATTAAACAAAATGGATCTGCAGATGATGTCACCAGGAACAGTTCAGCTTCTTGGATCATGGTCTGCAGTTTTATAAAGATGGACTTTGGCAAGTGATGGGTTCTATCTCACAGCAGTTAGCAGGAATATTTTTGCTAAGAGTCTCACAAACCTGATCAGGAGAACTTTAGACAGAGTTATGATAGGGGGAGGGAGACAGTATTCTTGAGGGCAGGAGTTCATCAAGTACTGGAGGTTATACCCCAAATGTTACGGGGAGAAATGGATGAATGGTAAAAGAACACAACAGTGGGAGGGAGAGAAAAAAACACCTTAAATAAGCAGCTAAGGAAGAATGACCTGTGGTCTTAGATGTTTCTACACTAACACATAGAGCATGGGAAATAAACAGGACCTGAACTGAGACCACAGCAAAACAAATACAACATATTACACATTAATGAAACCTGGAGGAATGAGTCTAATGACTGGAACGTAACAATAGAGGGGTACAACCTATTTCAGAAAAATAAGCCAAAAAGGAAAGGCAGATGAGTTGCATTATATGTCAAGGACTTTCACACCCATTAAGAGATCCATGACTTAAATCCTGGAAGCCAGACTGAGAACATCTGGGTAAAAGTCAAGGGAGAGAGAAAGAACAGTGTTGTCATTGTGGGGGTCTCCTACAGACCTCCAAGCCAGACTAAGCACTTGGATGATACCTTCCTAAAACAGATGATGAAACATTCAGAAAGCAGAGATATAGTAATCACAGGAGATTTTAATTATTGTCATATTTGTTGTGAGTCAAACTCTGGCAAGAGTGTTAGGTCAAATAAATTCCTCACTTGCCTTGCAAACATTTTCATTGTCCAGAAACTGGAAGAGCTAATGGGGTAGAAGTGGTAGGAAACTTAGGTGGAAGTGATCATATTCTCCTGGAGTTTATTATATAGCAGAAAGGGGAAGCCAAGTGTTGTTAGACACACATTCTAGACTTTAAGAAAGCTGATTTCAGTGAACTTAGGAAAATACTAGGTGTTATCCCATAGTAGGGATAAGAGAAGTGAGCTTATGATGAATGGGAGCTTCTTAAAAATGAGATGCAAAGGCACAATTTCAAACAGTTCCAATGAGGAGGAAAATGGAAGGTTTCTAAAGAAACCAAGATGGATGTCTGAAGAGATTTCAACTGAAGTAAGATTTAAAAGAGACATGTATAAGAAATGGACAGGGGATCACAAAAAAAAAAAAAAAAAGCCCAGATGAATAGTCAGCCTGTGTAGGGAGAAAGTCAGAAATGCTAAAGCACAGAACAAGCTCAGCTTTGCAAGAGAGGTTAAAAACAAAAAGAGGGCTTTTCTGGTTATGTCCCTAGCAAAAGTAAGAACAAGGAAATGGTAGGGCTTCTGTGTGGAGACAACAGTGAAATGCTAACAAGGGACAGAGAAAAGGCAGAACTACTCAACACCTTCATTGCCTCTGTCTTCTCCCAAAAGGAAAACAGTGCTCAACCTGGGAAAATGGAGCAGATGATGCAGTAGAGGAAATGCAGCACACAATAGGTAAAGAGGTAGTACAGGAATACCTGGCTACTCTAAATGAACTCCAGTCTCCATAGCCAGATAAGCTCAAAGGGTATTTTAAAAAAAACTAGCAGAAGTAATCTGAGAACCATCGGAAATAACCTTTGAAAACTCCCAGATAAAAGCAGAAGTTCCAGCAAACTGTAAGCACTTAGAAAGGAATACCAGGATCACTCAAAGTCAACATAGATTTCTCAAAAACAAATCATGCCAGACTAATCTCATATCTTTTTCTAGCAGAGTTCCAAGCTTGGTAGATGAAGGGAAAGCTGCAGATGTAGCATATTTTAACTTCAGTAAGGCCTTTGACAAACTCTCTGATAATATTCTTGCAAACAGGCTAATAAAATCTGGTCTAGACACTAGGGCCCGGTGCTTTTCAGAATCTTTATCACTGTCTTGAATGATGGAATAGAAGACATGTTTATCAAATATGTAGATGACACCAAATTAGGAGGGATAGCTAATACTCCAAGTGACAGGATCAGAATTCAAAAAGACCTCAACATATTAGAACTCAGCCAAAAAGAAAAAGAAAAAGAAAAAAGGAAATTTAACAGGGAGAAATGCAAGGCACTAGACAGAAAAAATAAAATACATAGACACAGGATGGATGACACCTGGCTCGACCACAATAAACGTGAAAGGGATCTTGCAGTCTTAGCAGACCACAAGTTGAACATCAGTCAACAGTGTAATATGACAGCTAAAAAGCCACTGTGATTCTAGGCTGCATTGACTGGAATATAGACTTGAGGTCAAGAGAATAACAGTACCATTTATTCTGCTTTGATTAGACCTCAGCTGTAATACTGTGTCCAGTTCTGGCCACCACAGTTCAGGAAGGATACTGGCAACCTGGAACATGTCCAGAGAAGGGCAAACAAAATGGTATGAGGAGCAGCTTAGGGAGTTGGGTATGTTTAGTCTGGAGAAGAGAAGGTTAAGAAGTGATATGATAGCCATGTTAAAATATTTGAAGGGTTGTAGTATGAAGATTGAGAAGCTTGTTTTCTGCTGTTATAGATACTAAGACACAGAGCAATCAATAGCTTCAAACTACAGGAAAAGAGATTCCACCTAAACATTAGGGCCCTTTCCACATGGGAGTATTAAAACGGTGTAGCGCGACCTCTGACGGAGGTCGTCTACACCGTAAAATGGATTGGGGCAGATTACTTTAGTGTAATTCCACACCCCAATCTGCGCTAGGGCGACCGGAAGTGGCGGCGCCGTGTGCTTTTTAAAAACCACTTTTCATGTGGTTTTTAAAAGGCCCGGGGCGTGCAGCCGCGTCGCAGTGCCCGGTGTAGATTTGCAGACACACGCAAGGGCTCGCCGGCTGGTGAGCTTCTCCGGTTGGTGGAGAGCCTCTGCCAGCTGGCAGCCGCCATTTTGGACACCGCAAGACACCGACGAGTGTGGAGCAGCGAAAACGCGCTGCTCCATGCGGCGATGGACTTACCCGGATGCAGGTAAGGTCCGTCCTAGCGGGTTTTTGCCCGTTTTTTCCTCCGTGTGTGGAAAGGGCCTAAGAAAACTTTCCTGACAGTAAGAGCTGTTTGACAGTAGAATATGCTGCTTTGGAATGTGGTGGAATCTCTTTCTTCAGAGGTATGTAAACAGAGGCTGTATGGCCAGTGCAAGGATCAGATGGCCTTTGTGGTCTTTTCCAGTTCCATGATTCCATGATTCTAATTTTGATTTTGATAAGAAAGGGATGACAAGAAAAAGTCCAGCACACTACACAGACATACTGGCATATTATGCATTGGAGTGTTACAGTTTTTGATTTGTGAAGGCTTCAAAATGCTGATATATTATAACTTATTATAAGCGTCTGTTCATTTTCCCACAACATACAAAAGCTATTCCTTTAAGCATTAGTCACTACAATTTTCTTTTGACTAGTGTAAACAGAAGCTGTCTTCAACAATCCCAGTATCTTGTCTAACATCTTTTCAAGTAACATTTAAAGTATAATTATTTTCTCATGTGCCTTCACTTGTTTCCTGTTCCTGCTGCAAACTTCTCCCATCAGTCCTCACTTGATTGGCTATGTTATTCACAATCAATGCTCTGATCACACTGATCAGCTATCTGTCATTACTCCATCAAATATTATTTTCCACAACTGACAGCTATCTTTGCAATGACCTTTATTTCCTCCTTCTAAATGTACCTACATCACTGCTTAGTACTGTAAGACTTCTTTGTATTTTATATCCTACAGCAGAATATATGCACAAAACAACCTAGTGAAGTAGAAGAAATTCAGAAACCTTTCACAGTGAATATAACAAAATAGGATAAAAACTGCATAAAACGGCACACCCATACATTTAAATTAATTCTAGTGACAAGACCTTTCAAAAGAATAATTGTGAATCACATCAGTTGCCTTTATGAGTTATCAAATGTTATTCTAAAGGATGCTCTGACTTCATTATCCAGCTGTTTCAGGAATTCAGTGAAAATAACCAACCACTCTGAGTTACAGATTACAATACATTTATTTATTTATTCAATATCCTGCCTTTCTCCCATATGGCATCCAAGATTATCTTACAACAAGGCTAAAAAACTACAAAGCTAAAAACATCATGATCAAAAACTTAGAACACAATTAAATAAGCTATCTTAATTAAAACATCTCTAATTCTGAAAAGTTAAAAATGATTTAAAAATGTAGCACACACACAGCATAAGAAGACTCCTCACAACCAATTATTTATCAAAATTCTGCTTAAACAAAAAGGTCTTAGCTGGCTGGCAAAAGGAGAATAGAAAAGGAGACAGACTAGTCTCCCATATAAAGAAAATACACAAACTGAGAGCAGCCATTGGGAATGCTCTCTCCTGTGTCCCCACCAGACAGGCCTGTGATGTTGATGGAACTGAGAACTCTCTCCTGAGGACAGTCTGGAACTAGGTTGCACAGGCCTTTATATACCATAACCAGCACTTCATATTGTGTCCCAAAACAAGTTGGTAATCCGTAAAGCTGTTTCAGCAAGGAAGTTATACATTCCCTGTAACTGACCCCAGGAAGTACTCTGGCTGCAGTTTGTGGACAGTTTCCAAAGGCAGTCTGACATAAGGTGCATTACAGTAATCCAAACAGGATGTAATCAAACATGTGTTACCATAATGGGATCAGACTTCTCCATCAATAGAGACAGTTGTTGTACTACTCTTTAGTGTGCAAGTACTTGCCTGATCACCATTGAAATCTGAGCTTCCTAGGCTTAGGAAGTAAACCTAAACTGATCTGCCCCTGACTTACCAAGAGCCCCTTTGTCTTGCCTGGATTAAGATTCAATTTAGTCATACTCACCTAATCCATTACTAAAAGCAGACACCAGTACAGTATAGAAACAGCTTCCTGTTACATGACAAAGTATAAGTTCCACCACTCAGGAAAAAAGGATATATATGAAGTGATTGACTAATTGGTTGGTTGTCATCAGCACACTGGTGACAACTAACCCCAAAAGACTAATTAGTCTGAACAGCATGAGGGACAGAACTGGGGCATAAGGGACCACGCAGGCCAATGGCCATGGCATCAAACAGGACTCCACAAGCACCAACATCTGTGTTCAGTCCTCCAAGAAAGACCAATGTAAAGCAGTGCCCCAAGACCCGTCCCAAAGTCCTTTCTTAGCATATTGCATTACGTTTTTACACAGCACACATGCTAGGAGAGGATCTGGTACTTTTTTTAAAAAAAATAATGTGAATAATGGTAAAATGACCTGCTTGGATGGTTATCAAAGATCTAAGTCCTGTTCTAGCTTCAGAACTAATAAATCTTATTTCCCCTTTAATAATTTACTTTGGAGTGAAGGTTGATATTAGATCAGGAGGCTGTTAGATTGAGATAACCACTTAGCATATATCATCAGATTGTATCAGATGCACCCACTCTTGGCCACAGATATCCAGTCTGCTATTATCCATCTACTGGCAACATAACAGTTAAAACAGAGTACTATGGCCTTTGTTGGCTATTTGGAAAGGGACAATTTAAGTTGTTCCAAAAATACTAGACTTTTGGAAAGAAAAAAATGAGACACATAGACCATCTTAAAGAAATCATACTAGCTCTCTGTAAACTTATAATCACAGTTCAAAGTCACAGATTAAACCAGAGGTGGGCCATTATACAGGGTCTGTTCTCCTTTCAGAACCCTGAAAGGCTGCACAGCCACTCTGAATTGAAACCAGACATGATGTGATACCACATTTTGGACAATTTTGGATAGTCAGATAGCCTTTGAGAAGGATGAGGATAGTGGCTGGGGTGTACTGCTGCATTTTATGGTGTGTATGAATGTTTGGGGCTTTTCATTTTAGGAGAAGATGTGGGTTTCAGGGAGGTCCCAAAGGCTTCAGGGACCCCAAAATAGGGAGTGGGGTTGTACACAGCCTATGGGCCAGACTTTTGCCCTGTTTGCTTTAAACTTTAAAAATCCTACATGGTTTGGACCCAGGTGCCTAAAGGACACCCCTCTCACATACAAATCCGTGTTGTCAAAGCCAACTTCTTGATATGATGTAAATGGCAACTAAGGGTGTCATTCATATATTATTGACAGTAAAGACCTTTTATTAATCAGAGCACTTCAATTTTCAAACACTACTTTCTAATTCTGTGACAACAATGCTACAATTTTGCATATTTAAAGTTGTTTTTATTTTTATTTCAAATGTCACTGGCAGCCTTTTTAACTAAAAGAAGAACGCTAAAAAAGAAAGAATGATAGAAAGAAAGGAAGGACGGCAGGAAGGAAGAAGACAAGCAGACAACTTAGACTCCTCAATTCTTTACTATGTTTCTACAGGACCTGGTAAACCTGTATCTGTTTTTATTTGTAATTTGAGTTACATTTTGTATTATACTATTAAGGATATTTTTAATCACATGGAAGGTGACAACCTTGCAAATGTAACAGGATTTTTTCAAAAAGAATTACAAGGAGGTTTTCCATAAGATGAAGTAGTTCTGCTTAATTAACTAAGTATTATTCTCTCTGAAAAGCTATTTACTTTTGAAATCCATTTAACAGGATAGCCTACACTTTTAAGAATGCTAGTTTCTTACTGATTATTCTGTAATTTTTAAAATACTCAGAGGAAAATTGTACCTCCTCAGAATGTATCAGTGAAGCTTTCCCTAGCCTATAAATATACTACTTTATTAAGCAAATTATTCTGCATTTGGTCACACATTCACATTTGTTTCAACCCTGTGGTCTGGCTTTACTTCAAGGTTAGGAAATATGCTAGCTAAATCTATGTAGCATGTTTGATCTTATAAAAATTCATGAATATCATTACCACGTGCTTTCTCTACCAAAAAGAAAGGCTAAATACCATCTGTGCAAGATAGTCTAATTAGTAGATTGAACTACAGAAGCTCTGTTAGCTCATATGTTTAAGCTCATGCCCTCTTGTCCTTTTAGGAGCAAATAAAAATGGACGTGCTAAGAAAGTGGACAGCAGCAATCCTTTAGAATCAGGGCAGACTGAACTTAACTAAGCTCACAGAATTTAGCCATACAATTCTCCCCATGGGAGGTTCCTATTTTTCTTTTCTTGATGGATATGCTTGGCCCAGCACAAGCCTTGTGAATAAACTTGGCACCACATGAATCAGATTTTAATAAGTTGAAATGGCATGCTGCAGCAGACTGGTATTTAAAGGCAGCAGCACACTATGTAGACTTTAAAAAAAAAAAAAAGATTTGGCACCACCAATAGAAAAACAAGCAATACAATACATGAGCAGTTCTTAAAATAAATGAGATACAACTGTGCCAGAAATACACACATAGAATTTTGTTAACATCTTCATAGTTTAGTTTGTATACATACAAACACATAATCAAGACATAGCATATACATCAAGAGCAAATTTATTATTAGAGCATCTATCCTTGTATGGCCAAAACAGTACCCTTTATGAATAAGAGGGAGGTATCATCATGTATGGGGAATTCCAAGATCTGGAGACAGATTTTGAAAGAGAGAAAGAAAGAAAGAAAGAAAGAAAGAGGGAGGGAGGGAGGGAGGGAGGGAGGACGGGCGGATGGATAGATGGATGGATGGATGGATGGACGGATGGACGGATGGAAATCCTTGCCCTCCAAAACAGTTGACTGCAAATATGCTGAACAGGATCTACTGAAAAGAGGAGCAGAGGAACAAAAATGGAAAAAGAGAAGGAATAGAGTATCAAGGCACAGGGCATAGCTAACTGACTCAAATAGTGCACACCATATTGCAATATTCTGTTACACATTCTACTTGTATGAGACTTAAACCAATCTATTGCCTACACAAATGTGAGAGGTGGTGTGTACACACACACACACACAAAACACCTACCACCACTTCAGAACTACTGGAATAAACTTGCATTAGAAAATGGAGATAAATGTGTGACTCAACCTTCTGTAAAAGAAAAGCCACCCCTTTAAAAACTGATCATCAATCAGGAAGTGAATTGGATGTACCAAGTCATTTTTCTTTCTCAGAGTATAATTTATGAAATGTGCTAGTAAAAACACGTAATGACTTTAATCAAAGACCTTTAAAAGAAAAATAAGGGCAATGCTATGTTGACAAGTTTCAACAGCTTGTGATTAGCATTCACTTTTGCATTTGGAGGCAAAAGCTGAGCAAATAAATGCTTCTAAAAGAACAATTGAATAAACAATATTGTCAATGTCTGTTACAAGGCATTTATTTCTATATATTCAAACAGTATTGCTCTGGTCAATTTACTAGCAACTGTTTATTTAAAACATATGAAGCTCACGCTATTTCCCAAACTTAGTTTCATATGTTTTTATTTGCATAGCTTCTTGAGCATTATTGTGCTGTGTTTACTATGGTTGTGGAAATTTGTCAGTTTGAGTTTCTAAATTTTCTACCTATAGTCTTGCTCCCTCCCACTTAATGTAGAATCTATAAAATAGAAATTCACACTAATTTGGTGAACTTAAAAGTTCATCATTTGTGTGTTCATATTTTACTAATGTAGGCATTTTTAATTTTGCTCGGGTTTCTCTGAAATATTGCAAAGAGAGATGTAGTCTTTAAAAAAAACTAGCAACCATCAGTAAAATGTTACTATTCACATAACAGAAATCATTGTTTAATTTACAGTCTGTCATTTTAAAATAAATATCTGACAGAATATCTGCTTTGAAGGGTGAATTGTGGAGCTATGATAGAAGCTGGAGTCAGTTAAGAGATAATACGAATAATCGATATATTTTCTCCACTAGTAGAAGGATACAGCCAGTCTTATCTGTGAATTCTGTATCCACGGATTTAAGCAACTACAGCTTGAAAATATATTTTTTTTAAATCCAAAAAGCAAACTTTGACTTTGTCATTTTATATCAGGAGCTCCATTTTACTACATCATTGTACATAATAAGACTTGAGCATGCACAAATTTTGTTATTCACAGGGGGTCCTGAAACCAAACTTCAGTGGATACAGTTTTTAAAGATTTCTAAACTAAACCTGTCAATTACACTGAATTTTCAAAGTTGCCCAAATTGGAATAAGCTGAAACATCTTTATTATCCTACGAATCTTTACACTGCCCCAAGCAATATCAAACTTAAAATGGAGGGAAAATAAGTACAAAATCCAGAATTGGAATAGAGCAGAACTGGGGAGGGGACGCAATCCTTCTTCTTCCGTGCAGTCCACTTTGCACCCCATCAAAATCAGTTCTAGAAAGCTGGGGACACTCCCCATACCCTGTTTTGGGGCAGCATGAAAGACTGCAGAGTGGATGACATTTCAGTTGTGGTGGCACTGATCACCAATGCACCATTAGATTTAATTTAATCCATCAGAGTTTGAATCTCTCAATGTTCATATTGTTTTGGAAAAGGGTATTACCCAAACTGTCCTCACCAACTACCATTTCTAAAAAAGCCAACTATGGCTAGGACAGAATAGGGATTCTGTTGTTGTAGCTATTGCCTACCTCACTGCCCAACAGTCTACCTTCCTGAGCTAACTTAACTGGTCTCAGGCGTGGTGCTGGAGCCTTCTCAGCATGTTGCACCAAATGACCTCAACATCCATTTTGAAATGGCTTTTGAAATGGCTTAGGACTTCAAGACAATCACGGGTTTGTCTTAAGCAATATCTGAACTCATTCATGTTGTAGGATACATTCTGCACCAGATATTCCATGATGGACAGGATGACTGTGATGTTGGTATGGAGAAATTCTCTATAAGCTCATTGTACATCCTTTTGTCATGGACAGATCATCAGCATTTGGGGTTTAAACGCTGGAGTTCAGTCACTGCAGGGATGTGGGGCCCCATTAAGACTGGATAAAACTGCACAAATTGAGGTTAATTTAGACAGGAATCAGTCAAAAGAAATATCAGAGGAAAAGGATGGAAACTACATAGGGTTTATACTTTCTCTGAAGGCATAAGTTTGTAGTTTGGGTATATTTCTGGATTAAAATCTTCACCCTGAATTTTTAGGTTTCAGTGATGGATGAAAGTGTATTTGCACAATTAAAGCTACTTTTGTTTCCAGAGATGTCTGATTTGGCATAGTGACACATCATAGGAAGATTTCATTCAGATTTCTCATATGTGTTCTACCTGGACAAAATGGACAAAAATGCTGTGGTCACCATTTTTCTGGGTACAAATTACAGTGAAGATTATTACTTATAATCCCTACATAGCTCAGGTCCAAGCTGTCTCAGAGGCCAAACCTGTATGGGGTTTAAGATTTACAGGGGAGACACTTCTCATGGTTTCACCACTTTCAAGGATATGCTTGATTCAGACATGAGAGACTGCCGTGTCAGTGGCAGCTCCTAGATTGAAGAACCCTTCCCAAGAAAGCTAAGCTAACCCCGTCCCTGTCATATTTCCATCAGCAAGCAAAGAATTTCTTATTCAAACAAGCATTTATCAGCTGGTTGCCTGTGCGACTAGAGGTTTTAAAATGAATGCTGGGCTGCTAATATGTTACTGATTTTTTATTTTATCATTTTTTTTATTTATTGTGTTTAAAATTGCTTTAATTGGACTTTTAGTGGCTAAACTAATTCAATTTGTATTTTAATATGCCCTGGGAGAAAGGCAGAATATTAAACAAGCAAACAAATTTGCATCTCTGGTGGGCAGAAATTCAATAAACACTAAATAGCTACTAGGAACACCATTTAGTCTTGGTATCGAAGCCCAGTTCTCTGATATCAGCATTAAAAATAGGTTAAGAAAGAGGAAATCATAGTATGCAAGTGTTCAGGATCAAGCATCTAAGGCTTTAGAGATCAGGAGGTGTGCTTCTTGAAATCTTGACTTTGGTATCAGAGATAGACATTCACATTCTAATTCAGACAGCTTCATGAAGATAAGGTAAATCATCTGAGATTTTGTGTATAGAGTGGGATAGAAATATTTTAACAATAAATAAATAAGTAAACAGCAACAGTCTATTACTAACATGGAAAAATGACATTTGCCAAGTATGCAAGTACTCTACATGCAAACACTGTACATATACTGAAGGATGCTTTCAGGGGTCTGACTAGAACAACTACACTGAACATTTAAGAACACAACTGGACATTGGCTACAGTAATAAATACAAGTTGTCAACAAGTGGTATAATGATGCCTATTTAATACAGAGCTTACAAGTACAGGACTGATGTTTTAGGCTAAAGGAAATTATTCCCTCAACATTTGGGCTAAAGGAAATTATTCCCTCAATATTCTTCATAATCCAATATACCCTGCAGTAGTTATCCAAGATGGTTCTTAGCCAGTATTTTAAAAATCCACATATTTTGTTCCTTCAGGGTATTTAAAATATCTCCCAAAATCTCACTTTGGTCAGAATGTTATCAAAGACCTTTCTTCATATAGCAATAACATTTGAAATATTCATCCAAGAGAATCTTCTATATGATGGAACGTTAACTCATCCATTCAGTCAAAATCTAAATATCTAAACACAAGAAATCAGTTCAGTAGAAGACCGGTAATGACAACCACTCTTTTTTAAAGTCTCATCCAGAGCTAGAGAATATGTTGTTCCAGATGTTCTTATGTGAGTCACAGAGACCATGAAGAAGAACTCATGGAAGCTGCAGCCCAACATCTGGAGGGTCACAGGTTTACTCCACTGCCCTAATGAGAAAATGTCCTCTTGCAGCTGCACATCTCTCATGTGTTTGAAACTGCTAATGATAAATCCAGCTTTTCAAATACGTAATTTGTTTTGTCAGGCTTTGATGATCACAGTCCAGAAAAGCAGAGACATCTGCTTTTATTTCCTATGCTGTTTTCACATTGGAATTTATGGTAGTTGGCTAACCAGTTATGTTGGAAGCCAGTTCTTTAGAACCCTAATGATAATAAGTTCTTTTCTCCTTCCAAAATGTGAAATTACTTTGAAAGTTTGCTATTTAAAAATGATCTATAGAATAGAATAATAAAGTTGGAAGGGGCCTCAGGGACCAATGAATCCAACCCCCTGCTCAATGCAGGATCCAAATGGCCTTGTACTGTTATTTTCAAAGTTGCTTGTCAATTTAATCTGGATTTGACCAATCTATATTGTATAGGCATATTCTGCAATCTGCAGCCAAAACCATCTACATGCTATGTATGCTAGAGGTAAGCAACTGTGGTTTCCAGATGATTTTGGATGCAACTATGAGTATCCTCCATAACTGATAATGCTGGCCAGAAGCTGAAGGCCAAAAACATATGGCGGCGCTCTGCTGCCCACCCCAAAATTATACTTTGGAAGGGCTCATAGTGTGCATTGTTTTCCATGGGGATTGTTGCGATAATGACAGCCCTGCAATTGTGGTGGTGATGGGAGGCATGATAGAGGTATATAAATAAACACTTCATGGTGAGAAGAAAATGCAGTTCAAAATATTTTTATGTTGTCCAGCTTTTAAAGACTGACTAGGGTGGGGTTTTATGCTTCGAGGTGCTGTTTGTCTTTAAACACATTTCAATGTTTTTAATGTTTAGTACTTTATAAATTATTCAATTCCTTTTTAAATAACTCCTATATTTAGTCTTATGTGAACAACTTTGTATAGCTTTTTATTTGTATCATTTTTAAATATGTTGTTAACTGCCTTGAGTCTTATTATTCGGGGAAAGGTGGGGTGTAAATAAATAACTAAAAATTGTGCAGCTATAACTGTAGCAATGCCATCTGCAATTTGCCTGTTTCCCAAATCCTATTAGGTAAGCAGGCTAATCAAGTTGAATCTTGGTTAATATTGATATATGGATATAAGTGTGAACGGAGACAGTTTGGATTATAAACTGAAGACATTTCAATGTGAAGACAATGAAGAGATTTTGTACTTGCATGAAATGGTTCCCAATCCCAACAATATAGCAAAACAGAAATGTATAATGGATTTAACGGCACTTCTACTTTCATCTTGTATTATTGATGGGGCATTAATTTATTATAATTTGGGAATTTGTTCTCTGTTCTGCTGTATAATTATGTTTAGTTTCTGACAACTATAAATATTCATACTAATACAGTTACAAGCTGTAACTGTAACAATGTCTGAAAAGGAGGGAAAATGCCATGCTTGTCACTTGTAAAGCTACCACAGTACAAAGCACCTTGTGGGAAACCAATAATGTCAAACTATAGGTACCATGTGGTTAAATCCAAGCTTAAACTTCCTACTCCTGAAGGCCACCTGAGAGAGCTACAAATGAGGGCCACCAAAATGGTAGCATAAGGCAGGCACTGAGAGCTATGCACATTGGTGATAGACGGAATTTGGCACAATAATCTGTTAGTTATTGTGACTATTTTATACTTATGTCTAGTCTCACTTAGGAAATTACTAAATTTACTGTCCGAAATTTCCGTGTACTGGAAAGGTCCACAGTTCAGTTTCTCATGTGAGAGATTGATATTACCTTTGGAGCATCATGACACAGGCTGTTCATTTCAAGAAGGATTTGATCATTCTATTACTTGAAATAGAAAAGACCTTTTTATCTTATATTTTTTCCATTCCTATGTCCACATGATTCTCCAAATATTCATATTTGTTTTTCCTCTCCTACTTTTTCCACTTAACTTATATGCTATCTTCAACAACCACTTTCTTTTATCGTCACCTCTTGCTATTGTTATATTCAGCTTCTTCCTGTATCAGTTTCCCACTCTTATCTCTTTCTCCTCAATTCACAACTTATTATCATTATCCTTTTAACAAATACTAATCTTTTATCCTTCTTTCTAACTTCCTTCAAAGCCCCATCTGGCCCTTTTCCCTTAGAGGGAAAAACCCTCCTCATTCTCCCCTAAATGTCTCTGACTCCCAGATATGTTTATTCAGTTCTAATTTCTTGGACAACAAAAACAATACCATTAAATAGCTATCCAAAAGAGATGAAAGAATTACAGATTCCTACACAGGAGGACCTTTTGACATGGAACCTACCATTACAGAAAGTGAATTGGAAGCTACTCTTAAAGCACTTCGGAGAAATAAATAATCAGAAACAGATGGCATACCAATAGAGATGTTTCAAGTTACAGAGATGGAATCCATCCAAATTCTAACAAAAATCTGCCCACAAATTTGAAGACAAACAATGGCCAACAGGCTAGAAATGCCTGAAAGAAGGCACCTTGTAGTAACTTTCCTACAACTGCACTACTCTCTGATGCAAGTAGAAATTTTGCAAGAAAGACTTTTACCATATATGGAATAAGAAAGACCAAGCTGGATTCAAAAAGGAAGAAGTACTAGAGATCTTACTGCAAATTTATGATAATGAGGCCAACCTAAGAACTGCAGAAAAATTAATGTCTGTGCCTTACAGATGATAGCCTTTGACTGAGCAGATCATGAAAAACTATGTTTCATTCTAAAAGAAATGGAATTGTGCAACATTTGGTGGTGCTGATGTTAACCTATACACTGGACAAGAAGCCACCATTAAGGATAGAATACAGAATGATTTTTAGTCAGCAAGGATGTCATTATTTTTTTATTTTATGAACAGAATGCATAATGCAAAAAGCACAATAAGCACTTGAAGGAAGGAAGATGAAAGTAGGAAGAAGAAACACCAGTAACTTGAGATGGAAAGATGATACCATATTACTAGCAGAAAATAGCAAAGACTTGAAACAACTATTCAGAAAAGTAAATGAAGAAGTTTGAAAAACAGGTTTACTGTTGATTTTTTTAAAAAAAAACTGGCTACAGATGGTTTACATAACTTTAAAATGTGAGGTTATGACATCAGCATAATTAGAATTTCTACACTTTGACTCAGTTATCACTCAAAATGGAGACTGTAGTCAAGAAAACAAAAGGACTGAAAGTGCAGCTATGAAGAAACTAGATAAGATCCCCAAGTGCAGAGGTATATCGTTAAACCCCAAAGTTAACATCCCACATCCCACAGTACTTCCAACTTCTCTGTATGACTCTGAAAGCCAGACAGTGAAGAAAGCTAATAGGAAGAGTATCAAATACAACAAAATGGAACACAATTCAGAAGAAAAAAATGGAAACCAAACAGAGTCAGGATGTAAGCAAATTTAAATACACATATTTATCTCAAATATTTAAAAAGATATAACAAACCTATTAAGTAATCAATTGTTCATATTAGATAGTATACACAGTCCAAAATTAAAATCATCAGTAAGGGCAAATGTCCACAAGGTATAAATTGGTAACTGAAGGAAGGTTATTGGCCAAAGGCCCTGATAGGTATTTAATCCAGTAGAGGCCAAATGTGTTTCAATCATTGGTCTTCCTTGGTCAATGAAAAGTTCTTGTATATTTCCTATTCTTTCCCCTAGATTAGCACTTCATTGAATACTTTCACCAAGTAAAATGAAAAATGTCTATTCTCCTTCACTACTCTTACTTTAGGATTAACTCACATCATTTCAAATGTGGTGCCGGATAAGAGTTCTATAGATACCATGGGCTACCCAAAGGACAAATAAATTGGTCCTAGAGCAAATCAAGTTTGAACTGTTGCTAGAAGTCAAAATGACCAAACTGAGGCTTTCTTTAAGCGTATTAGGAGTTGACATGACTAACTGGGACAGACAATTATGCAAAAACGAAGGAAATACGGAAAGAGGAAGATCACATTTCAGGCAGACTGATTCAATTATGAGAGCCACACCTCAGAGTTTGCAAGATGGAACATGACTGTTGGTAAAAGCATCTCTCAGAAGAATCATTAATGAGGTAGCTATAAGTTAAAACCAACTTGACAGCAGTTAACAACTAAGTTAAGTAGTTTCCACCTAGAAAAGATAAGCCCATCATGTAAGCTATGTCAGGCAAGCACAATTTCAGATGTAAACAACTTGCAGGTATCTGGTAGTATATCTTACTTATCTAGCTCCTTGATAAGACTTGCATAGTTATCACATATCAGAAAAGTGTATACAGTTTTAATATCTATGGAATAAGACTGCTGTGTGTTGTCTTCTTAGACAAATGGCTTTGTTTCATTTTGGTAATCACAGAATCTGGTTTGACTGGGACCTGAATGGATCTGGCCCCCAAAGTTGTAATAGATGAAGAGTACTACAGTAGGTGGAAATTATTAAAATCAGGCAGCTTCTGGTACAAAGCCATGTTTCAGATAAATATACAAGGTTCTTTCACTGAAAGCTGCTGTTTCTGAGGTGATTCTGAAGTAACATAAAAGCTCTCTTGAGATATTTTATGGTAACACCAATTTGTACAAAAGTCCACATGCAAGCACTCAAAAAACATGTGCATGCACCATGCTCTAAGAGCCAAAACAAAGTCCACACTGCATTTGTTTTCCTGCTGTTGCAGGTCTGAAGAAAAAGCCTGAGCAAGAAAGATCTGAATGTTGTATTTGCATCAAAAGACGGCATCAAAAAAAAAAAAATTGTTCTCAACTGGACAACATGAACACTACAGCAAGAAGAAACAAAAGACACGAAAGCGTCTGGGCAGCTGTAGATTTCACAGTGTCAAATATGCTGCTAACTGCAGCCTTTGCATCCATTCCATTTTTGGATACAGTTTAAAAAAGTAAGAATACCCATATTGGCCATAAGAACAAAAAAGGCCATAGAATCCATGTGACAATACCTTTATTAAGGTAATGAAAAGCAATGAAAGACAATACCTTTATTAGGCTAATCGAAGACAAAAAAAAAGTGCAAGTTGAGATCCTCTGTTCCTTGGCTGTCTTATACATATAATGGAGAGAATAGTCTGCAGACACCAAAGGGCGCTCATTAGATGACCGGAAGGTGCTTGGTGCATTAGAATAACTTAATGGTGCTCCCTGGGTTTGCTGGAAGAGGGAACCACATACAATAAATATGTGTCCATCCCATCTGAAGGTCACAGTCAGTACAAATACTAGGCAGTTTTTCTATTTTCAATTGGAGCTGGAGATGTGGAATTTTTCTAAAGCCTTAACGTCTTGAAGGCTAAATGGCCGCTTCAATCAGGTTTAAGATCATATTAATCAAATTGTTTCTAATATTTAAATTTATTTTGAATACTGCATTTATAGTTGTCCCTTCAATTCTTCTTCAATGACTAGTGTCTCCCTAACACTATTCTATTGAGAATAGTACTTAGCAGCAGAAATGGACATGGATACACTATCAACATGAATGTGTGCCATTGAAAAGATAATTACAGGCCATTTCCGCATTAGCCTGTTATAGCACGATGATTCCACTTTCAACATCCTCTGGAATCCTGGGGTTTGCAGTTTCGGGAGGGGCCAGCTGACCCGTCCCAAAACTGCAAACCCCAGGATTCCAGAGGATGTTGAAAGTGGAATCATCGCGCTATAACAGGCTAGTGCGGAAATGGCCGCAGTCATGTGATTTCCCACCTTTAACATTATCCCTCATCCAATCAAAATCAGAAAATAGCAGAAATAGTTTGATCATGACCAAACTGTTTACTTACTCTAATCTCCTACATAAATACAGTCACCCCTCCACATTTGCGGTTTCCACTTTTGCAGATTTGATTATTCACAGATTATTTGCTGTCACCTCTGCTGCCTTCCTATGCCATTTTTAATAGGGACTGCATGCCTCGTGAGACTGAAAAACTGTAAATGAGGTTTGTAAGCCCCTATGGTATGGGAGACCAGTGGACATGGCAGTAAGCCCCAACCAGCCACCCACTTCTGCCTTGTGAAGTAACCATAATGCCTCAAAGGAATCCATGGTGAGCTGAATATGGTGATCATATTTTTTTCTGTGTTAAATACAGTTTGGGAGGGCCTAGAGTTATTCATGGGTTTTCCTCTTTCACGGGGGTCCTGTGTCCCTAACCCTAGTGAATGTGGAGGGATGACTGTACTGTAATCTTCATAATGATAGTCTTATTTCAGGTAAAATTTGGCTTTTATAATTTTGGAGGACATTTGCACAAGCAATGTGATTGGAAGGGTGGAAAAATACTCAGCACACAAATTCCTGGGTAAAAACAATATTCCTCACCCCCGTTTCTTCTGAGTCTTTATATTTTTGTTTATGAAATCACAGCTTTAGCATAGTAAATTAAAGAAATCCTACAAACACATCAATACTGTATGCCTAATACAGTATGTAATTAAAACAAACTCATAATCTCGGAGACAAACCTGTGAAACCAGAAAAAATCAAGGTGTGGTTTTCCTGTTTTTTAATAAAGAATTGGCATATGCACTGACTATCTCCTGACACTGCCAACTACATAATGCTGCCTAAGATGGTTATTTCCTGCCTCTGACATTCTTAACTGGAAAACCTCAAATATAAACAATGGCTCTTTATACTAAAGAAAAGCAACATCTGTGTGCAAAATTATACCATTTTTACTCCCATGAGTTGATATCCCCTATCATTCATTTATTTTACCAGCTGACAAAGGTCTCAAGTGGTGAGTAAATCTGGAAGATGAGGTGTTATTAACATTAATTTCAAAATAAAAGTTATTAAATCAGAATAGAAAAGAGTGATGCTCATATTCCCAAAAGACTAGCAAAAAAATTTATAATTTATACATGGCAGATAAGAGAAAGTTGTTTTTTTCAAGAAGTTGCTTCATATATGTAGAGTAAAAGAGAGACTGAAAGAGAGAGACCTGATATCATTTTCAAGTTTCTAAATCTGGAAGTTTTCAGTGTAATGTTTTTATTTTCTTTCTTTCTATGTAACAGTTCAAAAAAGTGCTAGTAAAAATACACACTTCCTTCCATTCTGGTCATCTTTCCATTCTGATCATAAGCACCTCTTCTGTTACCTTCAGGTGGTGTTACTTTTAGTAAGGTAATTAGTAATTGTACAGTGCATTCCTGTCGTACTATAACCAAGATGATTGCTTGTGTCATATAAACCTGGAAAACCACTTCCACTTTGTCTATGTTTACTGTAGACATCAACTCAACTGATATACCATAAAAAAGTTATACTATTTAGAAATAAAAGAAGAATTTCTTTGGAAGCTGAGATAAAGTTACAGTTCTGTTTTTGCCAGATATGCACTGAAATAAAACTGGACCATCTGTAAAAGTGAGTCTAGTTTAGGCAGCTGGCACTTGATTAATTAGTAGCTCTATTAACCTATGAAGTACAGATATGCCTCAGTTAATGAAATAGGTGTGTTCCCAAGCTTTAAAAACCTTTTTAACAGGAACTTTGGTACCAGAGGTAGAAATAACATGGAAAGAATAGGGATAGGTTCTGTTTTGCTCTTTCTACAGGGTCAGTAAGTGATTCTGAAGGCAGCTGTTTATCTTATCAGTTGTACATAAGCTCACACAGCTGCAGTAGGATCACTTGGAGTAGAATCCCACTCTTTCCCAGTTCAACCCTAAATATTTTTCACCAGCTCTCCTTCTCTATCCTTATCCCAATGCCACCACCACAATAAAACCTTCCAGTTGGACAGAAGAGAAGAAAACAGGGGTGGGGTGAGGATGGGCTGGGATCCCACAAAAAGGAGCTTCCTTGTCAGGGGCTTTGTTAACTGCAGTATACCAATATCTACTTTTTGCCATTTATAGGAGTGCCATGCAGAAATGCCTGCAACATAGAACAATGTGTACTACATAAAAGACTAAGCACACGGTGCAAATTAGCACAAAGGGGGGGAGTGCTCTGAAGAAATAGGACCAAGAAAAGCTGTGTGTCTACCTCTACCTTGCAATTGCTGTTTTTTTTTGGGGGGGGGTGTTACTAAAGGGCAACATTCTTAAAAAGGAAATGTTCTTTACTCATGCAATATGGAATGATGAAAAATCAGCATTCCAGATTCTATGGAGAAGCTGATAGAGGAGACTTTCCTCTTCAGAACGTCACACAATTATACCAAAATGCAAGATGCCACCATTCCACCATCGTTTTGTGTATATTCTCACAAGTACTTTGGTGGAGAGGGGTCCAATTCTTTCTGTAAAAGGAGACTGGATACATTTTGTTGGTTTCTAAATATACAAAAAGAAAGATATTTGCCTTTTCTTGCATAACAAAAGTCTAGGCTTTAGGATTAAAACAGTCCTTTTAAAGGGCACTAGTTATTCCAAAGACATCATATTGGACTGATGGTGGCACAATATTGCTTTGTCTGGATTTTAAAAATGCAGGTTTTTGTTTTGTTTTTTGGCACTAATGATTTCAGGAAATCCCATCCCATGTATAGAGCAGTTTCAGGAGTCCCTTACACATTAGACTTCACCTGAGAAGGTCATACCTCTTTCCACACACTTGTTTTCTTTTAGTAAATTTTAAAACAATTCTGGGAACCACACTGGCACTCCCTAAGCATGGGCAACTGCATGGGGACTGGAGGAAAGTGTTCCTGTGGCCTCATGGGCCACCCCACCCAAAATAACACTCCAAAAACCTCCTTGCAATCTAATATCTTTAAGAGCACCCCAACTGTGGAACTCTCTCCCCAAGAAAATTAGGCTGATTTTGTGTTTCTTCTGGCAAACAACCAAAATTGTGCTACTCCACTTGGATTTAATGTTTGAAATTGCTCTGTTGTAAAATTTTATTTTATGATTGTTTTTAGACTGCTTTTAAAAGTTTTACAAGAGTGTTTTATTGTGTTTTAATAAAATGTTTCATCCTTGTATTGCTTTATTTGCTTTCATTTGTTCAATACATTGGAGCAGTTGTGGGCAGGGAGGTGATATAGAAATGATACAGTGTGTGTGTGTGTGTGTGTGTGTGTGTGTGTGTGTGTGTACACCTTCAGTTGAGTTGCTTGTCAATTTATGGCAACCCCATGAATTCTATAGGATTTTCTTTTGCAAGGAAGACTTAGATGGTTTTGCCAGTTCCTTCCCAATATAGTCTGTAACACCCTACATTCACTGGTGGTCTCCCATTTAATACTAACTAGAGTTCACCTTTCTTAGCTTCCAAGATCAGACAGGATCTGGTATCTCTAGGGTATTTAAGCAGAAAATGACCATAAGTCTTTTATGCTGGGGTGGGAGAGAAAAACAACCCTTAAACAGGCCAACCCCCTCAAAACAAAGTGTTTCTTCCTCACACTGAGTAATTGCTGGAAAGCACTGGGTAGGCTTTTTCAGTACTTTTTTTGCGGATAATTGAAAAAGTTCTAGTGTCCCATCCAACCTCATTTCAGGAACATCTCTTCCCTTTACTTTCTCTTTCAATTTACCTTGTCTCTCTTTTGAACAGAATATAAAGAACTAAAAGTAGAATATATTCTTCATGTCACCACTTTAGTTCCCACTACAATTCTGGTACCTCCCTGACCTCACAACCATTTATTACACTTTCTCAATAAAAATTCAGTTTCTGGAAATCTCTCAGCTCTTCTCTACTGTTCTGCACCAAAGACTTCAAAAGAGTAGTCTGTTGTTCCTCATGCTATTGTCTTGTGTGTTTAGGTAACCATGCTGGTGTCTAGGCCAACTACTGGTGTTAGGCTAAAGGTGACTTGAAGGGACATATACATACACACACATCTGGCAAAACTGAGCCAGAGTTGTGCACAAAAAAGATTCTTCAAACACAGCATGCACTAAAATATCCCCACTCTAGATTGTGCAAAGTACTCTAGAATATACTTTGCAGAAATAATCGGGTAACAAAAGACAGATGAACAAGTTTAGTTAAACTACCACAATAATGAACACCTTAACTGAAGTCAGTGGCTCACAGCAAAACCAGGAACAAAACAGAAGTAGTTGTATTGGTATGCCTTAAGAAACTAGTAATTATTCCATAGCTGTCAAAAACTAGGAATACAATTTTAGACACACAACTTTGTTTTCTATAACTTAGGCCCTTTTCACACGTGGGGAGCCGAAACAGGGCGGCGCACACAGGGGCGGAGATTACCTGCGTGCATTTTGCTCCGTCTCTGCTCCGTCCCTGCGGGGAGCGCGGCTCTGCCGCTCCACACGCCGCCGAATTTCGGCGGCGTTCGGCGGCGTTCGGCGGTGCCCAAAATGGTGGCTGGCGGCTTCCGGCGGCACTCTGCCAATCAGGGTAGCGCGCCAGCCGGAAGCCCGCCCCCGGGCAGATCCGCAGAGACGCACTAATGTGTCTCTGCAGATTCACACCGGGAGCAGCAGCGGATTAGTGCGGGGGAGTTTTGTAAAAACCACCTGGGAAGGTGGTTTTTAAAAAACTCGCAGCGCCACCCTTGCGGCTGCACTAGAGCGGTTGGAGGTGTGGAGCCTCACCTTTTCCAACCACACTAGATCGCCCTGCGGTGTGAACGACCTCCGTCTCGGATCGTCTGGACGCGGAGTTTTACCCCGTGTGGAAATGGCCTTAGAAACAAAAGATTATTCAGTATCTTTCATAACCAAGCTCTCCTCACTTTATACTCACTGTAACTAGCTCAAAAAAAAAAAAAAGGATTTTACAACTCCACAGCTGTTACAATTGAATAGTTATTTGAATTCATTATTAGCATTTCAGGAGATGCATCTCTCAAGCTAAAACAAGCTACTAGGATTTCTTTTCTGGATCAACTCATTCTGCCATTGCTGTGGACAATGATGTTAATGAGAAACACCCAGGTAGATTCTATGTTTGTGCTCTCTTACTTGTTTCAAGTTTCTGAATATCACCTTATTTCAGCATGATTAGCACAAAACATGTGTATCTACATTTTGCTACAGCTGGCTGAAAAGACTTTTTTTTTTTGCATATGCTGTAAAACTGCACATCTTCTAACCAATATTACTGCTGACTAGAACTATTGCCAATCTGCTCAACAACATGAAGTTAATTAGCTGCTGGGAGGAACATGCTAAATTGCCAATTTGTGATAAAGTATTTTTTTTAAGGCTGTAGATATCAGTTTTACATTTCAGATATGAAGCCAAATTGCAAAAATACAAATTTCAATGTGGAGGTTATTGTAAAAGGCCATAAACCCTTCTAAGCTTTGAAAGCTGTTTGAGGATTTTGAACTGGAGTATTTTGAACTGGAGCTGCAGGTATGCATACTCACTGAAGCCAGCTTCCAGATTTGCAGCTCATGCCTCAGATTTGTTCTTTAAATCCAGGAAAATTTAAGACATGAATTGTGGCTGTGATTGGACTATGATTCATGAGAGTACAATCTTTAAAATTTGTTCTCACACAGCAAAAGGAATAGTTCAAATGAGATTGCTTTCCTCAAAATGTATGGACTCCTTCACCTCTTCTGTTTTGAGAACATTTTTATGAAAAAAATAAAACAGGGGAAATCTAAGATCCCCACTGAATTCAACTAATTCTGCCTTCTTACTACACCGCCATTTCATCGTTCACATTTGCTTGCTTCCCATTCTCAGATTTGATTAATATGTTCTCTCTAGGGATCCCAGGTCCTCCAATGAGATTGTATGGTTACCTTCCACTGGAAGTTGACCACAGAGGTATGCTGAAAGACCTAGATATTTCTAGAGAGAACACTTCTCTAGGAATCTCTAGGTGCTTCAGCAAAGTTTTATGATCAACTTCCACCAGAAGTTGACAATAACGTTGTGCTGGGACCTAGAGATTTCTAGAGAAGCATTCTCCCAGGTTAAAAAAAAAAAAAAGTGTTCTCTCAGGTAAAAGTGCTCTCTCAGGTTAAAAAAAAAATTTTTTTTTTATTTACATTGGCTTTCAAGAGAGTCTTGCTTCCCTAACCACTCTAAGGTGGAGGATCCACTGTGTACTTTTCCAGAGTTGCATCAACCCTGAAGTGTGATTTTTAGGGGATGGATGTAGCTATTGTGGAAAAGAGTTAGCAAGAATCTCTAACTGCACAACAGGAATTTTGTTTATATCTGGTGGGATCCAATCTTTTGTTCCTGGCTATAACCCAGAATTGTAAGGCAAATGGAACCTCGACTCCAGGCTCCAACACAACTGCCTTCTAAACTTGTAAAAGAAACCACAGAATTTCATTAATTTTCGGAATATACAGTTTATATTACCTTCACAAATGTCATTAGCTGTAATTTTATTGTCATCTTCTCCTCCCTACCCTGGGAAAGGAAGTTATGATATGTGTGCTCAGTACCCCAAAAATTTTCATATGCCGTTTTTTTCATCATTGACCAACAATCATAGTTGTATGTTTGCCTAGAAAATAGGATAACACTACCTTCCCAGGAAACTGAGATTTAAATGAAAGTGACATGGCTCTGATGTCTTTCATTAATCTCTAAATCCCGTTAGTTAATTTATAGTGAGAAAACTAATTTCTCTAAAGAATAACACAATTTCCTGCTGCTATCTTAAGATACAACTGAAAGGAAGACACTAAGGTTTAAGTATAAACCATTTAACCTGAAAGCTAGGAGATTTATATTTTTACAATTTAACCACTAATGAAATTGTAAATTTAACTGCTGCATATCTTCACAATTTTTGCATAATGGGTGTCATATGAGCTTGGTAAAATTGTCAAAAATGAGATTTAGTACTGTTGTAACCATAGACTGTAATTACACTCCAGTTTTAGGCGAAGAACAGGGTATATAAAACTGTGTTAATCAATTAGCTGAGGTTCAGAAAAGCCCATGCCCCAAACACAAACCATTTCTCTTAATAAGATTCAGTATGCAGGACAATGCTATTGCTTTGGAAGAGCTTTTCATGCTTATATGCACATTGACCATTGTTCCATTATAAGAGTCACATTAATCAATGCTTGGGGCATCACTGTAGAAATAAAGAGCTGGCTGTTCCATCAGTGATTTATTGCAGGAGCCAATACACATTTGACATAAAATAAGTTGGTGCTCTGAAAGGTGCCACCAACAAATTGAAACAGGGCTTTAGGATCCTTAATGTAGATATCTATAGCTTTCTAACAGTTTGAAAAAACTCCTGTCTGCCATGATGTACATGAAGTCTGAAAGAATAAATGACTCCTTTTAAATATTAGTATATTCTAATTAAAGGTATGACCATATTAGTGGCCCTTGTTTAATATTGTGTTCTTCATACCTGATTTCCTATGCCTGCTATGAAAGTACTGTTCAAACTTTTCCCATGTTTGTACACAAAACGCATAATGAATCCCACGTCAGTTCACTGGGAAATTTAATAGAAGCATATGTTATTTTAACAGCAATGTATCTTTCCTGAAACAGAGAAAATTCTATTAGGTACTACCTTTTACCTGGAAATACAGGGCATGAACTTGGGACCAAGTGAAGAGTTAATATGAATATATTCAATCATGAATGGCCACAGCTGTGCACCATCCTTTTATCTATGTTTACTAGAAAGATGGATTTTAGGACACTTGGTATCTCAGTGAGAACAAATCTCAAACATGAGAATAATCTAGGATGTGCAGTTTTTAACGGGTTAAGTACTGTGTCATTTGAGAAGTCTTTTGCTTGCATAATAGAAGTTTCCCTGCCATTCTTCTCTGTAGAGGCCTTCTTCCTTTAAAATCTGCTATGGAGATGTCCAGATTTTCCAAGCACACAGTGGGACTATGCTGAAGAGCTTAGGACCCAAAGAATCTATCTGCCAGAAGTGTTCATTCATTGTGTAAAGCCTAGTATGCCTATCGCAAATGCAGCAAACTGAAAATCAGTAACAGCACTCAAGATGAGACTGAACCAAAATATACAACGGTGCTCATTGGGATTCTATAGGTATCTTTCACATATACGCAGATTAGGTTTTAACTACTTATTTAGAGGACTATTTGTTCAATAAGCATGTTGATGGTATTTTGTCACCAAGTTAAACTTTGCTGTTTTTCTGGGTTTTTACGGAATCTTTTAGTTTTCTAATGGCATTGATATAATATTGGGATTCTTATTTTTATATTTTATCATTTTAAATGTTTTAGCTATTGGTCTACTATGGTATTACATAGCACAGCCAATTGCACAGCTATTGGTCTACTTTGGTATCAGCACAGCTCTTGTACTCTTCTGACCAACCAGAATGAAGAGGGCCAATTGCATCAGCAGTGGGTTATAGGGGGGAACATGACTGCCTTGGTTTGTTAGCTGTGGATACTGAAGATGTGACTAACGAAAAACACAGCTACAGATTGCCATGTCCTAGAATGGACTACCGTATTTTCTCGCATATAAGACGACTGGGCGTATAAGACGACCCCCAACTTTTCCAGTTAAAATATAGAGTTTGGGATATACTCGCCGTAAGACTACCTCTCTTCCAACGCACACCAAATAAAAATTAAAAAAACATCAGATTTGATTTCAATATCGTATACATCCAACATATGTCCTTAAATTTGTTTTCTGTTGTTACTTTGGACTAATACATGGATGCATTTAATTTGACAACATGCACCTTGCAAGTTCTACTTTAGCTTTTGTACTCAGTGGAGTGCAACTTCACTTCAATAAAGCATACATATCTGATGGTGGAGTTATGTTATGCTGCCTCTGTGCTGAATACCAATGTGGCAATGTAGTTCAGTGTCAATGTACATGGTTGAGAATCCATCCTGTAATTGCAATGCACAGTGCACAACGCTTATTCGCATGCTATTCTATGTACCGGTAGTTTAATGTGTTTGATACCCTGTCCCCCCTTTTTTTTTTCACTCTTTTTTTTTTAATTTTTATTAATTATATAACTAAATCACAAATACAAAACAAGAAAAAAAAATTAAACACCATGTGATATACTTTCACTCTTTTTTTTTTAATTTTTATTAATTATATAACTAAATCACAAATACAAAACAAGAAAAAAAAATTAACACTGTCCCCTTTGAAGTATCCTCTGCAAAATAAATGTAGATATGTTTCCACTTCCTGTCTTCAACAAATGTTGAAAGTGGAATTATCACGCTGTAACAGCCTAGTGTGGAAATTGCCTCCGAGTCCTAGTCCAGTGTTCAAATCATTACATCACACTGGCTCAGCACTTCTCCACAGGGTAGTTTTAGCAGTTAGACAGAAATCACTGTACAGTTCAATGGGACTTATTCTCTTTTTTTTTTTTTTTAAAGAGAACAGTTAAGATTCCAAAGTTGTTGATATTTGGCTAGCCCCACAACATACAGCCACCTCTCCTTCTTCTGGCAAGATCCCTACACTTTTACAGGCAAGGAAACAAGCAGAAACTCAGCAAGCCAGAGCCCTCATCCTTTATAACATCTTCACTTCCAGGGAGACTCACATGTTTTTTTATGGTGGGTGTTCACCCAAAACCCACACCAGGAACAAACAAGCAAAAGGCTTTTGCCATTTCTGCACTAGACTGTTATAGCACAATGATTCCACTTTCAACATCCTATGGAATCCTGGGGTTTGCAGTTTGGGGAGGGGCCCCTCTCTAAACTGCAAACCCCAGGACTCCACAGGATGGTGAAAGTGGAATCATTGCGCTATAACAGTGTAGTGCGGAAATGGTCCTCGTCCCCCCAACATTTTAATTCCGAAACAGTCTACCAAGTCACCACATCGGGGTTCCTCAAAATGAGCGGTTCTTTGCTCCTGCTCAGGCTGTTGTAGACCGTAACGCCACTCTCTCTGCCTGGAGGCGTGATCCACTTCGTCCCGAGCCCGGGGCCACCGCAGCAGCACTTTCTCCTCCCATAAGCTGCACCCCAAAGCCGCTTTCTTCCCGCAGCAAGAGCGGCGGCCCCGCCGACCGAAAAAGGCCACCCTCCGCAGTGCCAGAGACCCAGCCGCTGCAACAGGGAAGCGGCAGCGGTGGTGGCAGTGGCTTCCAGACAGCCCAGGACCGGCAAAAGCGCACGGTGCATGCTTCCCTGCGGCCTGGCCTGGTGAAGCAGGAGGGCACCGGGGCTGCCTCTGGATGTTTATTCAGCAATGGCTCCTCTGCAACCAGCTGCTAGAAGCGGAGCCGGCGAGACTCATGGCCAGGTGGCAGGAACAGGAGACTCGCCGGGCCAGCCCTGGCTCCTCCTCCTCCTCCCTACCCAACCACCAACAACCGGGCTTGCAGCACTGAGAGCCGGCGACAGGCTGCAGACCCACAAGTGGCTTTCTCCGCTCGGAGGAGGAAGGAAGAGCCACACAGCCCTCGCCGCCTGAACGCCCACAAGGGCTGGTGGTAGCTACAGCTGGAGCCCAGCAGGAAAAGGAGCAGCTTTGGCAGCTCCTCGCCTACACGGGCCGTGGGGATGAATATCCCAATGCAGGCCAGAGAAACGGCGGCGGCGGCGGCAGTGCCTCTGCCTGGGCGGCAGGGGAGGAAGCTCTGCAGGCCGGGGGAATGGCGGCGGCGGTGCCTCTGCCTGGGCGGCGGGGGTGGAACGGTGGCGGCGGTGCCTCTGCCCGGGCGGCGGGGGCGGAACGGCGGCGGCGGTGCCTCTGCCTGGGTGGTGGTGGGGAAGCTCTGCAGGCCGGGGGAACGGCGGCAGCGGTGCCTCACACCCGGCGTATACGATACTGTATTTTCGGGGGTTAAAATATCGTATTTTCCGTCTTATACGCCGGAAAATATGGTATTTACCTATCTCTACTTGAGAAAAATTTCAGAATTCATCTCTGTTTTAGAGTACCTACTGCTAGTTCTTCTAAAGGTGAATTAGTATCAGTCTGGATATTAAGTGGAGTATTTGTATTTGAATAGAAAGATGAGAGGTAGTGTAGGGAAAGAAATTAGAAACAATATTTACATATCCTTCTCTTTTTTAGTATGCCTTACTTGTGTTTTAGATTGTTTTAATCTTCTATTTTTAACTGAACTGTCATTTGATTGTTTTAAAATTCTTTTTTGAAAATAATATTTTAACTATAACATGTTTTTCAAAATGCTGTAAGATGCCTTAGATCCTGTAAAAAGAGAAAGGTAGGATATAATTAAATAAATAATTGAAATCTTGCCAAGAGCTTTTCAGGACACTTTTGGACACACAGGACAGATACTTTCCACCTGTTTCTTTTTATTGTTGAGGTCTACTATCGGACAGTAACCTAGCCTCACTTGCAGCAGGTCTGACATGAATACAGGGCTTTTCTGCTGCTTTGGTTTAGAAAACCATCTCAACCATCTAGGTACCATCAGTCATCTAGGTGCTTAGGGAAACAAGCATCTCTGGCATTCTTTCTCTTTTTTGCCAAGGAATTAACTCAGTTTGATTAGTATTCAAAACTATCAAATCAAGGTTATTATTAATTTACAAGAGAAGTTGTTCCTACATACTCTGTGCACAATCTAAGCTTCAGAAACTCAAAGGAATAATATGGAAAAAATTAAATTAGAAAAGCTAATGGAAGTAAAAACCTGGAAAATATTCCCAATTCCTAGACGTAAACGTCATCACTGAGATTTAAGACAAGCTAGTCAATTTTTCCTTTGAGCAACAAGACTATTAAGCAGTTTTGTAGGCTAGTAATATTTGTAGACTTATTTGTGAGTCTAATTTAACGGTACTTAAAATGACGCAATAGTTGGTGTACTTTCCTCTGTAAAACAGAAAAGATGATTGAGGCCAGTCATGATATCACTTTAAGAAATTATGAACAATACAAAGAAGAGGGAATAGCAGACGACATGAGTATGTGAAAGAATAATCAATAATTATAGTAAGTTATGCTTAATTCTTTAAAGCAGAGACTGGAATGTTAGGAGAAAAGGGAAATTAATGAGTTAATCATTAATTTGTTAAAAATCTAATGCAATAACATTTATATCAACATTTATATCATTTATATCAAAAGAGGGATATGTTAGCTGATAATTTAAAACTGGCATTTATATTTAGGTTACATTACTACACTAAAAGATGTATCAGAATAAAAGTATCACATCTCTCTCAGTCCCTCTTTTCAACTTTGTGGAGAAAAAAACAGCTATACTAATTTTTGAAAACGCCGTGTCACCTACTCCACCAAAAATGTTCTCTTGCATTTCTTTCCATCCTTCCTTCCTTCTGGCAATCTGTCCTTCTTTTGTTCTAACTTCATTTCCTTATACTCCTCTTCTCTTTAGCCTACTAATTCTTATATGAATGTCAGCAAAAGTTCCAGAGTTAAGAGTTCATAATTCAAAATCCTTAGACATAGGACAGGATACAAACATAACATTTTAATACATAGATAGATCAGGAGCTTTCGTAGTGTCTGATGTTGAACAAAGGAGAATCATGTGGACGCAAAATAATGTAATTGTTTAAGGTATCCTTCCTACTTGTTCTTTTAAATCTTTCAAATCGTTTAGTATAATTGTTTAGGAAATAACTAAACAATTATATGAAACAGAGGATTCCTATACACTTTTTTAATAAATGAAGATTTTTACAGATAGTTTCTCTTATTAAAACATATGATGCTAAAATTAATAATTAGGCAATGGAAATTAATAATTTCTTAGCTGGATCAATAGTATTTTAAACATCTATTTGAATAGAATTCACTATATCTGAAACTAATAGTGCACTCACATACTTTTTGAAATTCTTTATGAGAGCAAGGGGGAGCAAAATATTTATTTACTTATTATTACATTATTTACATTTTCACAACACTGAGCCCAGGACAAAACACTAAAACATTATGTTTGTCAGTTTTCTAAAGGATGATGAAAGACCATCAGAATGAGCACTCTCTGGGTTCTGTCCAGTAACCACTTATAAATCCATCCAACAGTAGCACTTGCTAGCCCCCATTTTACCAGAGGTTCTCCATAGGGAACCTTTTCAAAAGCCTTATTGAAATCAAAATACAATACATCCACAGAATTCATCTACCAAGCTTCTAACTTTATTTTAGAAGGGAGCTAAAATAAGTCTGGCATGACTTGTTTCTTGGAAACCCATGCTGTCTCTTGATAATCACTGCATTCTTTCCTAAATATTTACAGACTGACTGCTTAATTATCTGTTCTAGAATGCACCACTGTCAAGCTGATGGGCTGGTAAGTTGCACAGATCTTCTTTTAACCTCTACAGAGTATGGTGCAATATTTGCCTATATCCAGTTGGTACTCTCCATTTGTTCTCCAGCAATTCTCCAAGATTATAGACAGAGGTTCTGAATTTACCCTCACAAGTTCCTTTAGTATGTTTGGATGAATCTGGTCCTGGAAACTTGAATTCATTTAGGTAACTAGATATTCTTGCACAATTTCTTAACCCACATACCTATCTATGCTGTATACCCTCAATACATCACTTATTCTATTTTTACCACATTTTGCTTTTGAGGGAAGACAGAGAAAAAGCTGATGCTGGACAGTTTTTGCTGCTCAACCCACAAAATGAAGAAACCACATAATAGGGCTTGGGTTAAATATGGGCAATTTTATTTTATTTTATTTTATTTTACGGGGGGGGGGAAACAACCCTGCAACGTGAAGGCAACATGGGGCTGTTCAGAAACTTCAGCTAATTCTAGAGTGCTAACTTGGGCAGGTTATAGGGAAGATACTACTTCACCCTTTAAAACAGCTCTACAAGCTCCCAGTTGGTTTTCAGGCAAAATTCAAAGTGCTGGTTATGACCTATAAAGCCCTATATGGCTGACATTCAGGATATCTGACATACCATATCTCCCTGCATGACCTCAAGCTCTGACATGATCAGGAGAGGCACTTACTACCTTCACAAGAATTCTTAGTGGGAATGCTACAGACAGTCTTGTCAGTAGCTGCCCTTAGCCTTCATTCCTGATTTTTGGAGGAAGGACTGCATACTACTACTATGATTGCTACTACTACTACAAAGAACAACAGCAACAGCAATAGCAATAACAGTTTTTAGAAACAGAGTGAGAGGTGATCAGTTACTGAGATTAGCTGCAAAAGACCTTTAATTTAGTTAATCTAACTGGTTGAAGTCTTGAATATGTGGCCTATTGTCTTGAAATATGAACCTTGCAGTTCTTTTCATCAGGGCTCTAACAAAGAGGAAGTACTAGTTGCGCAAAAATTCAAGATAACTAGTTTTGGAGTAAAGAACCAAGCAGATAATATGAAATGTGTTTACATTTAAGTACCGGGATTTCTTTAATTTAATTAATTGATAACTCAATTGTGGAATATGTTTAGTCAATCACAGTTGTTTAAAAAAATTGTTTTCTTATTTTTGTCAATAAATTTCTAACTTAATCTATAATTCACAAAAACTGATTTAACTAGTTAGAGATAGTAATACCATACAAGGTATAACTGGATACAGACATGTAATCTCTTCCACATCAATCTACTTGTGGGAAAAACCGGAAACTACTCTAACTTTCTAGATGGATTCAGATGTTTTTATCTTGGTACTATTTTTTCCACAAGTCTTCACTGTGTTTAAAAAACAACAGTCCTTACATACAGAAGAAGTATAGACTCTTTAAGAAGTCTCTAAGAAAACTTCTTTATTTCTCTCAAGTATGAATATATAAAGAGGAAGAGCTAAAGCGAGAGCAAGAGCAGGAAAGAGAGAATAAAGGGCACCTGAAAGCCAGAAGGCCCTGATTCATCTTCAGCCTCAGGCTCATCACACTAGCACTTATTCAGCAGAGCTGGAAGGCTGAATATCTGTTCTCTATATTACTATGTCACCTATATTACTGTTTGAGCCAGCAATAGTTTAGTTGCTGTAATAGTCTGAGGCCCTTTTCGCACACAGTTTCTGTTGCGAGAGGACCCCTTGAGCGTTGCGTGAATGGGAGCGTCGGTCCGTACGATGCACTCCCATTCATGCGACGCTTACGAGCCTAAAGCGGGATACATGCACATTTTATTATTTTCAGCTGGGAGCCCAAAATACTGCGTGGTCGCGCAATGCTCCTGGGGCCCTCGCACACTTACCTGCCCTGCGGTGCGTCAGACGAGCCGGGCCGGTTGCGCTTCCTCCCCCAGCGCAGCCTACAGCTCCCAGGCTGTGCTGCAGAAAGAAGGGGCGGGGTGCTAGCACGACGGTCGCGCAAGCAGGAAGTGAGCTGCAGGACGAAGCAGCAGGGAAGCGGCAGCGTTCCTGGTGAGGCTTTTAGCGCACGCTGCCCCCCCAGCCGCACAAACGGGTAACGTGCAAAAAGGGCCTGAGTGTTGAACTCCAGAAACTAAGGTTTGTATCCACACTCAGTCACAGTAACCCACTAGGTGACCTTAGGCAAGTCACATTCTATGAACCTCAGAAGATACCAAAGGAAAACCGCTTGCAAACAAATCTTGCCAAGAAATCAAGTGATAGCTTTGTCTTAGGGTTGCCATACGTCAGAAATGATTTGAAGGCACACAGCAACTTATTACTGCTAATACTATGCTTCATCCACAAATCTGCTTCATACCTTAAATAACATTTTAAAAAATGAAGGACACTCAGTGTTGGTGGCAATGTGTATCTGATAAAATAATATTCAGTGAGTAGAACTAAGATATTTCTAAATTTTTTAGACATTTTGAGAAGAAAACTTTTCAGAAAGCAATCTTTTTGGAGAATACTTTAAATAATAAATGTAATATCCTTCAAAACTTCTTCAGATGGTATAAATGTTAATTCCTGCCCTAAACTCTAGGTATAACAGATAAGCCTACATTTAATGAAGAAGCCCAGTATAACTTAAGGCATTTTTTCTTAAATGGGATTAAGTTTACCTTTCCATTTAAATTTCTTTCATTTAATCCTATCTTCTGATGCTATAAAACCCCCTCATTGTTATCTCCTTAACAGGACTGAGGCCCTAGAAGAATCTTTGAAGATATGTGACCTATTGTTAATGAACTACACACAAGACCTTTTTCAAGTCTTAAAAGCTTTGAAGTAAGATCTGTTTCTAGAGGTGAATTTGAGCCAACATACACTTAGGCTATACTTGTCAAGATGTTAAGACAAGCCAGCTGACATTGTAAAAGCATGTTCACATTCTGAGACATTTTTACTCTGAAGTGCAAAGTTTAAACACACATCCAATTCTGACAGAGCAAGAGTAAACCATGTCTTTCATAACAATGCTAATAAGTTCTTCTCACACCAATTTTACTACAATAAAAATCAGAACATAACAAATAATGTTACTAATTATATAACATTTCTTTTCTTCTTCTTAGAATATATATTGTGGGACCTAATCCACTTGCCTTTTCTAAGCTTTCTAATATTCTTTCTGACTTCAGGAACTTTAGTTTAAAGACTGAACATTTGAACATTCATTAAAGGAGCTAAACTAAAATAAAAAAGACAAGCAAATCACTTTATATTCCGCTACACAACCTTTCATGCATACCAGTAAAGATATAAATATGAAGGAGGCTCTTACTTCCATATATTACATGTTAAATTTTGACTTCTCTTCTCAGTTTGGTGAAGCATGGAGCATTTTGCAGATTGTAGAGTTAACAATTCATTTGCAGAATATCTGTCGTCAGTTCATTTCCTACTGTTTTTAATCAGCTGACTGTGAATCCAGTTACCAAACAATTTTTTAAAGTTAATGTTTTAAAATCACAGAAGCTGTTGTTAAACAAACTAACCATCTTCCTATTCAGAGATTACAATTTTGGGCTCCATTTGAACATTCTATTCTATATTTGTGGGTCTGGCATTTCTTCTGACAGTAACATTTGTCCTGATAGTTTCTTGAAATACCTCAACAATAATAAAACTATAAGTGACTGAGTACTGGGCAGAGGGCAGATGAAATGGTCAAAAGCGCATGAAATCCATTTTTCACAGGCTACAACAATTTATCACTTATCTTCATGTGATGTTGTCTACATTTAAGATATATTATCTCTTCACAGCAAAATATATAAAAAGACAATACTTCAGATTATTGTTCAATTGGTATCTACCATAATAGGTATGTTATGCCCTCACTACTGTTCAGATGATTACAATATCTTCTCTGAGTAGGCCCAATTAATATTTTCTGGACTATCAGTAGAGTTTAATACAACTGAATGTCATGATTCTCAGATACATTTGAGACTGCAATTACTAGGAGCAACTATCTTTTTTTAAAAAAAAAAAATTACCCTGCTGTGTTTACCACTGTGTTTAACAATACTTATACATTCGAAACAAAGTAGGAAAACAACAAGTTAGACTGAATAATAAGCACAACAAAATAAAGTATTTCCAAGGGTCTGTGAAATCCAATTTTTACTGTATGCTTATAAAGTTGCTTTATTACATATAATGGAGCACAGAGCTCCTTGTCTCTAAAAACAAAGCAAGAAAACATCAGAAAAGAAAATGTGCTGAGAGGCACTGAAGAAAGAACACAGGAAGTGAGAGGAAAGGACCAAACAGTGTGATAAACAGAGGTAAGGGACAATTCTAAGAGAGAAGGAGAAAAGAAGACAACAGGAAATGGAAAAGCTGGTCTGAGGATACAAAGAAAGAATACAGTGAGTTTAATCACAAAGTTAAGGAGGGAGGAATCAAAGAAAAGGGGAGAAATAACAAAAGGGTACAGAATTAGGCAGAAAGGGGGGAGAACCCACAAAGATGTTGCATGTTCAAATGTGACCTTGCCAAAGCTGTGTGCTAGTAGCATCCTATTGTTCCTAAAATGACAAGTTGCCGAACTAAAAAACAGAACTGAGTGCTGTTAGAATGTTTCATTATTGTGATCTTTGATACCTTGTGAAATCAATGAGGACAACTCAGTGAATAAGTTTTTCAAAGAAGTGTACTAAGTCACTGCTTGATGAATGTTGGAGCCGGGGAGATGAAGAAAAAAGAATCAATGAATAAAAAGATCATCATGCAAACTACAGGGACATAAGATCAAGACTGCCAATCATGCTTTCTTTAAAGTAAGATAATCTACCACAATCTCCATTCATATATTCTATGTTTGGATCAAAATTTAGTTTAACTGATACTCTGTATCACAAGCTGTACCAGACAAGTTGAGAATATGCTTCATCGAGAATATTCAGCAAATTGTTTTTCCTCGGGTCTCCACCATTCAGGTACAAGAAACCTCAGAAACTTAACTGGGTACTGCTCCAAAATGAGATATGTGAGAGTTAAAATTATAATCCTAATGGATATATTGGGAGTTTACAGCAGTAAGATATAGAAAATAAGATCGCACCTGAACCACAAGAGCTGCCCTATGCTTTGTATTTTTTTAATGTAACTTATATAACGTATAGAATAGGCTTTAAAAAAAAATGCTTTTAAAACAGCTTTCATGAGGGCTGTCACACAAACACTTTCTCCATATCAGATGCACAAATTTGTTCCATCACATGCAAGGATCCTTCACTGGATTTATCACTAAATGAATGTCCATCACCAAACACAATGAACCATGAGAATGTGTCCACTGGATATTTAAGTAGATGATTCATCCCTGCACAACAAAGAAAGTAGAAACTCTCACCAGAGCTTCAAATAATTATCTGCTACCAGACCAGCTCTTCATCAACATCAGACTTAGCAATTTGTTATATTCTTTCCAAATCTGAACTACTACTCTTTTTTTTAGAAATTATTTTTATTAAAATCCAATTCTTATTTATTTACATAAGCACTTTTTCAAATATAACTTAGTATGTAACATTGTATATAACATAAACAAATTTTACAACATGGAATATACACTAACACATTGGACAAAGAAACAAAAAAAGGAAACCTTGACTTGTGCCAATTAACTTGGTAGCTAGTACCTTACTTGAGAATTAGTACCTTACTTGAGAATTAGTAGAATAAAGAGGACAAAAAAGAGATGAATTGAAAAGAAAAAGAGAAAAAAGAGGGAGAGAAAATAGAAAAGAACAGAAAATGTGAACTTCCCCCTGTGATGGGTTGATAGGTTTGGCTCATTCAACTAAAGCCTAAAGCCTTCTTTGTATATGAGCGGGGAGAACAAGGAAAAACACAGAGGGAAAAAAAGAAAAAAAACTAGAAATTTATACTATTAATATTGGAAATATTTCTTATGTTAATAACTGAATATACATTATCCCCCCCATTTCCCTCTAAATCAATTTCCACAATAAGGGTCATGATCAGTAGGAAGATATCTTCTCTTCCTTCACCTTTTTAACTTTACCTGGATTAAATTAGTACATTACAAATAACCAACCCTTGGAAATAAAAAAAAAAGAATGCAGCTATGTGAAAAACAATAACAAAACCTACAACTCTGAAGAATCACTGGAGTGGGGAGGTATCCAGAAAGGAAGCACTCATGTACACAAATCTGCAAGCGACTAAAACTAAAATCTCTCTAAAGACAGACCCTTTTAAAACCTCTTAGGACTCTGATCAATTCAGATCCAAGCATAGGGGACAACATCTATCACCAGCAGAGCTACCATCCAATTAAGTTCGTGGTGGTAACTGTCCTCTTGCTACAGCTCATTCTTCAGCCTCTGTAGTTTCAATTTTTATGTGAAGATTCATTAAAATGTATCCATCAATTGCATGAAATACAAAACCAGAAGGATCTTATACCCACACACAAATATGTGCTTATGTGTGTGTACGCACACGCACGCGCACACACCTCATTTAAAGATTTTAGTATTCAAACAATAAAATCATTGTAAACTTATAGAAACAACAAGTTGTTTTCCAGTTTTCATTCTCAAAGTGTTCATAGGATGTCAATGTTCTGGAATAATTAACAAGAGAAACTAAATAGAAGCACTCTAGAGCTGTGGGAAGAAAATATAACAAATACAACTGGTCATTATCAGTATGGAAGCATGATTGCTTTATAATCACTTAGTGTTTTCTGTGTTTTCAGTTTATATATCTCCCTTACTGAAACCAGATTCAATTCTATACCTTAATTATCTCAACAAAGCAATTTCTTTCCACTATTAATATTTAGATTATCTTTTTTTTAAAAAAAAAAAAGAGTTACCATCTGGACTTTCATTAATGAACAAATTGAGGAATCACTCAGTGTCTCTTATTGACTAGCTGACAGCACTGTTTAAACCCCATCCTGGCTTTTTAATAACAGTTTGATCAATTACGAGCAAAGGTAAAGAATCTACCTCACATTTCCCCATAAATGTAACTTTAAAAAAATGAAATAATAAGAATAATAATAAAAATACATCAGTCACATCTGGTACAGTTAAGCTTCCTGAAAACTCTCATATCTATCATTCAATTTGCTGAGAGAACAAAATTGCACAATATATTTCATGCGAAAACTGGTACTCAAATATTGCATATTGCATTTCAGTACCCTATACACAAGAGCTAAAACAGTTTTTGGTGTAATGATAGCTTTGCTGCCTAATATACTTTTCTACTTCTAAAATTTCTGAAGCACCAGTTTTAAAATATTTGCAACTAATTGTACAAAAAGAGATAGCATTTGCCATGCGGTTAATTGATTATTTCTTATCACATACTTAAATAAAATAAATTTACTCATAATTAAACATGAACATAAATATTTCAGTTTGGTCATGAACTATATTTAGCAATGAATAAGAATAATTTCTAAAGGGAAAACTCCCTTTGGGGTGAATATTAAATGTTAGATGCTAAAGCTAATTTATTTGAACAGCTTGATTGGTTCTTTACCCCACTTGACCCTCAAAATGTCATTGATCTACATCTTTCTTCTGTCTTTTTCACTCTCACCAATCCGTGCAAACACATACTTCACTCAGTCTTCAAATACCTTGTGTGTTAAAAGATAATAAGGAATGTTGCTACAGCTCAGTAAGGAATGGTGTGTTTACAGGGTACCTCAGTTAAAAAATTCTTTGAAGTTGATATTCCTCTTTTTAGACTTGCCTAGCCTCCTGTTTTCCTTCTCATCTTTGTCTGCCTAGATTAAAAAAAATGAATGAAGAAGGCATAGAGAAACACAGATTCTGTGTCACATTGCAATAGCATGTTTGCAGTTAATAATGCAACAAAGCATTATTAGGGAAAGATTCTAAGATAGCCATGTGTCCCTGCCTACAACACACAAAGTAAGCTGCAACTGCCTCTAGAATACTTACTGAGCATGTGGGGCAGCAACACAGAGAGAAAAGGGGAGAACATATAAGCCTGCTTCACCAGCTGCTTCCAGTACAAAAAAAAAGAAAGAAAAAAAGTTGAGACTGGTGAAAGAAACAGTCATTCCTGGATACATTTCGAAAGAAGATTTCTAGCGGTCTCTAGAAGCCCCCCCCCCACGTGTAGGTATGTATATATGTACGTTTGTGTGTGTATGTAATTTTGCAATGGGATGTTTCTTTCACATATACATATTGTTTAGGATCAAACAACATGTTAACTGAAAGATGCTCTTTTTTGTGGTACGGGAAGCTTCCCCTATTTTTTTTATTTTATTTCTGCCTCTGGTACAAAATTTTCTGTTGAAAAATAAAGGTTCAGGAACATGCCTACTTCCTTATCTGCGATACTCTCTGTCACTCCAGGATCAGTTCTCAGCTTATGGTAGGGAGGTGCAAACAGACTGGGATGGCCAGAGGGAGAACACAGAGGATAGAGAGAGAGAAGGTAAGAGAGGGGACGTGGAGCACGAGGAAACATTTGCACTCAACTATATAAATGTCAAGCACTATGAGAAGTAATAAATGTACTAAGGGAGTACAACAGAGCTCCAAATTACAATGATGATGATAATGATGACAATGAAGACGGCAATGATGATATTTATTTATGTCTCACATCCCTGTTTGGGATTCCAAGCTGATTGCATCAGACTAAAAAAAGGAAACAGTTCAAAATTCACAATGTAAAAAAGTTAAAAAGTGATTAAACTATCAATAAAACATTAAAATCAGTTAAAAATATAAACCATAAAAACCACAAAAGCACAATAAACCAAACAAAACGGAAAATGCCTATACAATCAGACCTCAAAGTCTTGTTGAAACAGAATGGTCTGTTTATGATAAGAGAGTAGGAAGGCTGACAGTCAATAGACTTTCTGAAAATAGGGTACCAGAACTCTGGCGCAGTCACTGAGAAGGCCCTCTCCTGTTTTCCCACAAGATGTGTCTGGGAGAGGGGTGGGACAGAGAAAAGGTGCAGGTTTGTAAGGAAGATTTCACTACTTCAAATAAACTAGACCTGAGTTGTCAAGGGCTTTATAGGTCAAAACCAGAACTTTGAATTGTGCCCAAAAATAGACTGTCACCCACTGGAGCTATTGGAACAGGGGAGTTGTGTGCTTCCTATAACCAGCCTCAATTAGAAATCTGGATGTACCACTTTCGACCAGCTGAAGTTTCAAAATAATCATCAAAGGCAGTCCCACAAGGAACATATTATAGTAACCCAACTTGTATGTAACTAAGGCATGTGTCACCTTGGGCAGATCTGACACCTCATGGAACAGGCATACTGTGCAAATGGTCTCCTGGCCACTGTCAAAACCTGAACTTTCAAGCTCAGGATTGAACCCAGCAGCACAAACAAGTACCTACATCTTCAGGGGGACAATACCCCATCCAGCAAAGGTTGAATCTCCCTGATGTATCTTTCAACTGAGCAAAATAACCTCTTTCTTACCAGGATTAAGTTTCTGTTTGTTTGATCTCATCCAGTCCATTACTGATGACAAGCCACAGATGAGGACTGAAACTGCTCTTTGTACTATGGTGGGAAGGAATAACAGAGCTGGGTATCGTGTGCATACTGACAGCACTGTAATTCAAAACTCTGGACAACCTTCCCCTGCAGTTTCATGCCTATGTTAGATAGCATGGAGGATAGAAAGAAGTCCTGAGGGACTCAGCAGACCAAAGGCCCACAGGATCAAGCAAGAGTCTCTGAGCATTATGTCTTGGATTTGCCCTTCCATGAAGGAACAAAGCTGCTTTAAAATAGTGCCCCCTAGTCCCATCCTAGCAAGGCAATTCAGAAGGATAACATAATCAATGGTATTAAAAAGCAGCTGAGAGCTCCAGCAGAACTAACAGGGAACACACTCTACTTGTCTAGTTCCCAGCATAGGCCATGTGCCACAGCAAACAAAGCTGTCTTTGTCCCATATCTGGGCCTGAAACAAGAATGAAATGGATCTAGATAACTCATCTCATCCAGAAACCCTTATAGCTGGAAGACTACCACACACTTCAGAACCTTGCTCAAAAACTGAATACTATAGAGACTGGCTGATAGTTACCCAGAATGGTAGGATCAAAGGATAGATTTTTGTTAGTAATGTTTAACAGCCTCCTACAATAAACATTTACAATGAGCCCTCCACTTTCATGGGGGTTGGGGCACAAGACCCCTGCAAAAGTGGGGAAAGTGTGAATATTTTTTTTTTAAAAGATCACGAACAATTATTTTATTTTATTTTTACCTGAGAAGACCACTCTAGTAATCTCTAGGTCCTCTGGCATATTTCTATGCTCTGCTTTTAGCAGATGTGGGCCACAAAGTCATGCTGGAGAATGTACCAATGTTGAGAGAAGCATTCTCTCTAGGAATTTTTAAGTCTTCCAGAGAAATTCTATAGTTTTCCTCTAGAGGCAAGAGCAAACAGAATAAGATTTTTTAAATAAATTAATGAATAAATTAAATAAAATGTCTCGCAAATAATCAAATCCATGAGTGCTGAATCGGTGAAAGTGGAGGGCCCACTGTAACATAATAATGTACACTTGAAACCAGAATAAAATCAAAAAGAGGTGAATTGAGGAGAGCCATAACATGCTTTCAACCCCTGAAAGACTATAATAACTTCCATATAGGCCAATAATGGGAGGTGATGTCAACCTTCAACCCCAAAAGGGATACAACTGATCAAAGGCCTTCTGACTTCTGACAAGCAGACAAATCACATTCCCACTTACACTGTTTCATTCTTGTGTTCCAGACAATATTCCTCCTCCTGAAATCCACTGGGGAGCAAATATAGAACAATTTTATGTATATCCTTTAGCCCTCTCCTTCTACCAAGCTTGGCAGAGAAAGAGTTATTCCATGCCCTACCAAATTCTAATAACATAAAATAATTTATTCATCAAAGTGTAGGATTTCATAGAATCATGCAGCTGGAAGAGACCAAAAGGGCCATCAAGTCCAACCCCCTGCCATGCAGGAATACACCATGAAAGCATTCCCCTCAGATGGCTATCCAACTTCTGTTTAAAAATCTTGAAAGAGAGAGACTCCCCACACTCTGAGGCAGCATATCCCACAGTTGAACAGCTCTTATTGTCAGGAAGTTCCTCCTAATGTTTAGATGCAATCTCTTTTCCTCAAGTTTGAAGTCATTTCTTCCATGTCCCAGTCTCTGGAACAGCAAAAAAAACAGGCTTACTCTATCCTCCATACCACATCTCTTCAAATGGACTTCAATTTACTTCAGAGTTCAGTCACATTAGCAGGAAAATGTAACACATCAATAATTTAACTAGTTAAATTAGTTAACAAATTTTGTCCAAGCTCTAGAAACATCAATATTTTGACATCACCAACAATTTGGTTATATATTAATCCTTCCATGTACTGAATCAAATTTACTTGAAAACATAATCTAGCAATGAGAAAATTTCTTCAACAGCAATGTTTACTAAATGCCTATTTATTCTTGGGGATGCCATCCAACACACAAATATGATTGTACTCACAGAGACAGTGCTGTTTTCCATTTTGTGGCTAGGCAGAGAGAATCCATTCTATTGGCAAGTAGGGACAGTTGGATACAATTCATAGCAATGATGATAATAAGTATTTCCATCTGTATCTTGGATAAACTCTGACATGCTTATGGATAAGCTGTCTGGTATTTCTCCCCAGACATTGCACTGGCCTGGACTGAATGGTTAATACATACTTTAGATTACACTAATAAGCAAGATATCAGCTGGTAGGTGAGACTATGCTGAAAGGCACTACTGAAACCCAAAGAAAATAACAGCTGCTTCTTCTCAGAGAAGATGGATTACCACCTGTCTTCTTATATACCATACATAATGCAAAGTACACTAATGAACTGTTCATTTTACCGGGGATACCTGTATTATATGCTGCTTAATTTTGAGCTTCCTTTGAAACATCTGTGAAAGGCCATCATAAACTGTAGATCAGTTGCAGTTACAAAGGTTTAGCTAGAAACTGATATGATTCTAAACTTGATATGCATTACAGGATATCCTAGTTCTATGCAATACAGTGTTCAGAACTACACGACAGTTTTCTTCCTTGGGGCATTGGCACCAGTGCTAATATTCTTTTCCTCGTGTTTATACACATTGGGCTATTGCACAATGACAGCATTTTTAACAAAAAATAAAATGGTGTCATGCTGATCACCACAGATATTCTATTTCTTAAGCATTCTTTGGGCACATTTGATCATAAATGGATTGATACAGATTCCTTCCACCCTCTACAATGACTGAGGATTACATATGCTTCTGTTTCTAAATGACCAACTGTTTAAAATAATGTAATAAATCTAGTGCAAAGATGTTTTGGGGAATGCACAGGGTTCTGATATTATTGAAAATCAGATCAGTGTAATCTTTCTTACATATATTTTAACATTTTCTTTTAGAGAAAGGCATAATCATTCAATATTCCTACATGATTTGGTCAGTACTTGTGATTTGTACCTTTTTTAAAAAGGTGTGATAAAGACTGCAGCAATTAAGTCTAACTGGCATGTGTCAATTTAAAAATCCTTCATGCACTCTACAGACAATCTATACATGCTTCTCTCCTTTCATCCACAGTATGGGCATGTTTAATCAGACTTTGTCAAACAGTTTATTAACATCACATGCATCAGAATCATCATCCATGTTAATAATAACCACAATTTGAAGTTGTCAAATATCTCTTATTTGGCAAGTTTACTGCACTTATTATTTTAAAATTGTACCATATCTTCCACCTCTATATTACTTTTAAAGTGGCATTCAATGCACTCTGTAACAGTCATCTGTCATGTAAAAAGGTTAAGACAGACAAATACCAGGTGTCTGTGGTGTTTCATTAAGTCCAACGTATTTTGGAATATAGATTTCTTCCCATGTTAAGAACTTTCACATTGCTGCAGCTTGCTCACATGGTTTCTTATAGAGCAAATGTTTTCATGCATTTTTGTTCACATTATAAAAATAAACTGAAGGCTTCTATCTTGTGGGTAAATACATAATACATTTAGCATAAAATCAATATACTTTCCAAGGTGTCACACTGCAAACTTCCATTAAAGGTGAAGAAATCACTATCACTGTCTTTTTTTTTTAAACAGCATAATAGTCCAAAGCAGTTCTGATGTTACTTTGAAGGCCAAACTTTATACAGTAGAAGTAGAAAAACTTTGTCTATTGATACAATGAAATATCTTGACAATATCATTCACTTTCTGAAAACAATTTTGAAGGCCAGTAGAGTTTAATCTGCAACTAAGGTAAGGAAGGTATGCTTTCTGAAAACATAGATAATTTGTCTTTGGTAAGTGCAACAATGTTTCACAGAAAAAAAGATCTCACATATTTAAACTTTTTTTCTTCTTAAGACATGTACTTCTATAGATAAATCATGTTGCTCCTCTGGAAGGACATTTATTGTAGCACATGGAGTCCTCTGGTTTAGATACACTACATAAATGCTTCATAGTTCTGAAATGGTAAAAGAAAGGTGGGTACGCATGACTGCACAAATATAGGGGGGTAAAATATTAAATTCTTGGCCAAAAATCAAAGCTAGGTAAAAGCAGTCATCCACGTTTAAATGACAGGCATTCAAGTTGCAACCAAAATGTAAAGAAGAGGATCAAATATCACAAAAAGGGAAAACAGGATGAATAAGATACTTTTTATGAACCTTGATTGTTTCAGACGAACAAAATTATTTTCAGTTTTGTTTCTGAGGAAGTGATTAACCCCTTGACCTAATAAACATAAAAACTGAATGACCACAATATTTAAGGCTAGAAAGGAGTTTGCACTAGAGAGATGCCTTTGTCAGCACTCGGTTCAAGTGAGTTTCCATAATACAATGTTCCTTTTTTTCCCTTTTTTTCTTTTTTTTGAGAACCCACTGGTTGGTTGGTTGGGTTAGTAAGTGAATATCCTACCTTACAACAGGGAATTTAATCAGAAGACATTAAAAAAATTTTTCCAGCATTTGATTCTGTACATTCAGCCACCAAATCATATATGCTGGCTTTCTAGCAACAGAGATACTGGTGTTATAACTTTGTGGGTAATACAATACAAAAAAATCATCATTTAAAAAAATTAAACTGAATTTTCAATCTTGAATAGGCAAATAAAACTATGACATATGAGTGAGAGGATAACTGTCTCATCAGATGACAGAAAGCAAAATGGAAAGTCAAAATGCACAGTCCAACAGCAAAGTAAAGGTTTCAATACACCCCATTAACCTATCAGACATCCCCTACCTCCTTCCCATAAAGTATTAGAAATAATCCATCAGTATTGTAACTTTATACTTAGGGAATGATAACTCCTATATCAAGATAAAGCCAACATGAAACAGAATTAAACCAACAGGATGAAATTAGTCTTATGCTTCAACTGATCCTTGCAGTGTTTCATAGTTTGCTTGTGTGTGTGCTTGTGTAGGAATGCTTACACAAGCATATGTATTTCTTCTCTCCAAAACAGGAAAAAATCTACATCAGTCCTCTTGATGTGGTGCAACGATATATAAAAAATATCTATAATACAGGCAAAACAACAAATTATTTTCTTACATTATTTTGAGAAATTGTAAGAAACAAAATGAATCCCCTTGAGGTTTAGGCTGAGGTATTTCTCAGGTATATTAAATATTGTGTAGGTCACCTTTCTGAACCAAGCCAACATTCCCATTCTTGGAAAGCTAAACATACGTGGGTAATTCCAACAGCAAAGGAAGACAGACTCCATCACTGCTGAAGGCTACACTGATTACAAATTCGTTCAGGTTTGCTTTTTAAGTTTGAGTAATATTTCAAGCTGTTTCTGAGGTCTACAAAAACTTCACAAATGTAGGGTATGTGTGTGTTACTGGGAACAAAGAGACAGGGTAACGAACACAGAGATGGGAACATCTGTATTTCTAATAACACTGAGAAATGAGCAGATTTGAGTGCTAATAAATCCTCCTGGCAGGTGCACTGGCTGATGTGCTCAGGATGGCAGGCAGCCAAACACTTCAACAGGAGCTGGAGCGATGTCATATCTAAGACCTCTATTTTGATTGGACGACATTAACCCTTGTCAGTACCTTTGTTTTGATGGGAAAGCTGATAGGCTGCGTAGAGGTAAGAAGAGAATAAAAAGAGGCCAAGAAGAGATAGCAATTAGCTTGTTTTGGCAGTCTGTAATGTATGAAGAGAAGGCTGCAACGTAACTTCCCAACTATGGTGTTCCCAGTGACTTTTAAACTGCTCAGATATGCTAACAAATACAAGTGGTAAGATAAACATCTAGCCATACAGATATGTGTATATCTATGACTGCATATAATGAACAGTCTAAAAGATGACCAGAGGGTCTGCTCATTTTCCCATGTAAATATCCTGAGATTCTAATACTTATGCCTGGTTAAGTGGAGTGTTTCTGTTAACTCTGCTTGTCTGGTTTTCACCTCCACAACAAGCTGGACACCCAGGTGGCCAGAAGGTAATATTTATTTATTTAACTGTATTTTTAGGCAAATTGTACAAGATGGGGCACAACTGCATGAAATCCATCAGCGGAAAATGGAACACTGTACCAAAAGAAAATTGCTGAGTTGCTTGACTGATAAGCAATAGTAAAGTGATGAAAAATAATAATGAATTTTAAAATCAGTGAATTGGTTATCATGGAGCAACAATAAAGTTGTTAGCAAGATACAATTAATTTGTACAATTGGTACAAAAAGAAAGACAGATAGACAGACAGACAGAAAGAAAGGAAGGAAGGAAGAAAAAGAGTTATGTACAGAAATCTAAGAAACGTTGTAAGGAATGTGTCCTATCTAAAACCAAAGAACAAATAATATTTCACCCTTTCTTACCACACCCAGAATTACCAAAGAATCCATCTTTAATACTTTTCAGACTCAGATCACTTAAACATACAGGTGTGTGTCACATAGGTGTAAAAGAATACAAATGTTCTCATCGTCAACAACAACAAAAAATACCAAGACATGCTGCGTAGAAAATAGTCAACTGCCTCAAGATTTTGTTTTGTCCTTTTTTCTTTTTTTTCCTTTTTTTGTAAATTTGTGTGAAAAAACTATCACAAAAAGGTGGGTTTTGAGCAAAAAAATGTGATTTTGCCAAATACTCAGCTTTCTACACAAAAATGTTTGTTTTTCTTGTGCAAAACTAAGTGTTTCATGCAAACAAATGTTTTACAAAAACTTCAAAAGTGCAAAAAATAGCCAAAAATGTGCAGAAACATCTCATGATCTCAGTCAGTAGCGAGAAAACTTTTGAAATTATTCACTTTTGTAAGTGAAAATGAAACAAAGATTTACATTTCTAGTGTCAATAACAGCACCAACATACACAATAAAAACATCAACTGGATCTATTTCATTTTTATTTCTGATCAAAATATCATATATACTTATCTATAAATCAACCTCACATATAAGTAGAGGAAAGGTTTTGAGGCCAAAATTATGGATTTTGATACGACTCATGGCTAAGTCGTAGATCAGAGCTTTCCAGACTTTTTGTGTTGGAGACACACTTTTTAGACATGCATCATTTCGTGACACAGTAATTCAGTTTTATGTATTATAAATAAATACATGAGTAAATCATAAATCATAGACTTTTAAAGATATAAATGAAACGTTTTTATTGTGTCCCCATACATTTTGTTATTACAACTTATATATGTGTCCATAGTTACTGGCAAACCAGAGGTTAAACTAATCGCCGGGGTCTTACTCAGTCTGGGGCAGCAATGCCATACCTCCATACAGCAGCCAACAAACAGTTTGGAAAGCTCTGCCGTAGATCATTCCATGGAGAAGAGAAAGCACCAGCACTGTCCCAGCGGGGCACCCACATCCGCTGCCATTTTCTCACCTAGGCATTCAGAAAGGCCTTTTGCCACTCTACTCAGAGAAGGTATGATTCCTTCTTTGATAAGGTTAAAGTACAGTATTAACTCTCATCCAAAAATGAACCATCCCCTTCTGTTACTAGAGTAGCAAAAGGCAAGAGTATAGTGCATGCATCTACTCTTTCTGCTGAGGAGCAGCTTCTGGCCCTTTTTGAATGCCTCAGCGGGAAAAAGATCCTTCCTCTAAAAGCAGCACCAAGAGAGTAGAGGGGATCGGTGCTTCTTTTAGGTTCTCCCAAGATAGACTAAGCTTTCATTTTTCACTACTCTACTCAGAGAAGTGGGCTGTTCCTTTTTCTGTTAAGAGTTAAGGTACAGTGCTTACACCAGGGGTGTCAAACTCAATTTCATCTTGGGCCACATTAGCATTATGGTTGCCTTCAAAGGGCCAGTTGGATCTGTAAGAATATATAAATGTATCTACCCTTTTACCATATTAAATTATTGCCTCTGCATTCAATTAATACTGATTTTAGTAATAATTAGCTCTGAAACTAGAAGTCTAGGAAAAATAATGGCAAGCAGATATTCAAGTGTACAACCATTGTACAATTTATTGAAAAAATAGTTTTGAAAATAAAGTTATTTTTTTAATCATCAGACAAATATTACCAAGCACTGTTTATTACATTAACTGTGTTTAACGTTTTGGCCCCAGTTGAGACCCTCTCTGTATCTCTTTCTGCCCCTCAGACCATCCCTGTGGCTCTTTCTGCCCCTCTGCCTCTCTCTGTACCTGGTGAGCCTGATCCCCACATTCTGCGGCCCGGGCTGCTGGTTTTCTGAAGTGGGGCCCAGCAGTCAGCACATGCATCTACTTCTACTTCTGACTGCTCCTCTGTCCAATTCTTGTGAGCTGGATGGGACATTGCCATGGTAACCTGTGGCAACGCTCTGACAGCGAGACTTGGACAGAGGAGCAGTCAGAAGTAGAAGTAGATTGCAAGTGCTGGCCGCTGGACCCCTCTTCAGAATACTGGCAGTTGGTGGCCTGCAATGTGGGGATCAGGCTTGCCAGGTCCCCAGCTGCAGGAAAGGTGCGAGGGCCATATGAAATGGCCTGGTGGGCCAGATTTGGCCTGTGGACCTTGTTTTCGACACATCTGGCTTACACTGACCCCTGGATGTCAACCTATGTTTTGGGGATCAATTTTAGACTAAATTGTTTAGTCTTATACATGAGTATATACAGTAAACATGCTGTTCTGTAAATTATATCATCAAAATATAGTCATTAGTATTCTTTAGTAGTAGTATTTAGTACTACTGTTAAGTACTGGAAACAGAGAGATTACATACTTCCATCTTTATGCAGATGTTTGATTACTACAGATTGATTGGAGACAATACTCTGAGTCACATTTCCTAATATTTAAGAAGAGTTAATATTTAATGGTGTTAACAAACACTCAATAGCTTTTTACAAAATTTTATGAAAACTTCCCCTGTCTACTTATATCAGCAACATACAATATACGGGGATCTTTTTCCTAGCTCAAACTCTTCATGCTTCTTCTGGCTTCTAGGATGTTTTAGACATGTCAAACACTACTTATATCTTTCTCTTCTCAGATTTATGCTTGAAGCCTTCTGGCATCACAATATACCGAACTTTCGTGTGTGTGTGTGTGTGTGTGTGTGTGAGAGAGAGAGAGAGAGAGAGTTTCCATCCAAACATCACAGTATGCGTTCATGCTATCTTTTACTATCATCTCTAGCTCTGAGGTCTTCTCCCACCAGTCTTCTCTCAGATTGGAAGTCTTGGACTCCTTCCTGTATCCATTTGTGCTTTTCAGGTCCTATTTGATAAATAAATGTCTCCAACTGACCAACTTCTTGTTTCACTGAGCCATCAATCATTTCACACGAGCATCTGACCAACCAAACAACATTTTAACTATCTGTCTGAGGCATGTTCTCTCACTATCTTTCTTCACACTGTCAGTTTGATTCCTTCCCATGCCCATAATGCTAAAGCACCCCGCACGAAATTATACCCAATACAGAGTCACATTTCTGGCCTAATTCCTCACTTTCCAAACTCACTTAGAGATCACTCACAATATATAAACATTACAAAACTCAAACTGCTCAAAATACAGTATTTCTTCAGAGTAGCTCATTTCCAATGCCTGGAACAGGTAAGAAATTAAAAATGAAATGTACTCAGAAGCTACATTACATACCACCCCAGTGCTGGCCATTAAACGCAATTTCAACATGTTAAAACAAGCTTTAATTTCCACCTGTATTTACAAAGTGTTAGGGGGGGAAATCACTCAGGATTGGGTTTGCTTAAAAATAGTCTAAAATTTTAATATGCTTTTTCCTATAAAAACAGGTCAGACCCAAGCGTAAAATTATTCATGAGAAAACAATGCATGACTTCATTTTGAACTAATTGCTGTGGTTTTGCAAATTGACCCAAAGCATTTTGGTACTTCTGTGAACAAAGGACAAGTTGTTCACATTGCTTTTACAACTTCCCTTTCCAAAAAGTTTCCAAATTAAATCATGTGGTTGCTTCAGAAATATTTCACCATTATTGCTTTCAGCTATTGAAACTCCAAAGGAACTTTTGATCTGACAGAACTCATTAAACAATAGGTGAAAAAGTAAAACGCACAAAGGCAGTATTAACAAAAATATAATACCTAAATGTTTGCTGACCTATTTCTCATAACTCTGGCTCCTATACTGTTCCACTACACTGGAATTTTTCAGCTTTTGACAAGTAGCTCTGTTTCATCTGACAGCCTTTATTTGCAAATCTGATTACATATATGAAATATATCCATTCTGAAACTTAGTAAGCTAGCCAGGGCTGATCACAACTCATTAGCAAAGGGTCTGACTTCCATACAATTGGTATATTATTATTGGAGGTGGGGAGCATACTATGATTCTAAGCACTAACAAGTTGACTTTGTTTCATTTAAAAACAAGGTTTATACAGCTTTCATGTATAAAATGAAAATAGATGAAACCAAAGCAATAGAAAATATTCCATTAGTATTCAGGATGCAACTTTAATTGCTTGAGATGGATGTTTACTCCCTCACAGGATACATTAAAGATATACAAACCATTTACCCAGATAAGGAGTATTAGGTCATTATTTGCTGCTTTAATTCTTACAAACATGAAGTAGGTCTTGTTTTGCCTTCCGGGCTACAGACTGAAAAGGTCTGGATGATTACTGAACTTCTGACAGGGGACCAAAATTATATCTGAAGCTGGAGATGAAGTTCCCTATAGTGTCTTCTTCTCTGTTAATTTCACTGAGACTAGACCTGAGGCTAGGAGGAACGGTTTTGCTCTCTTTGTTGTTGTATCACAGCTGATTTGTCAGCCTGTAAAAAAAGATACAACTTCCTGCTTTGACTGTAGCTGTTCTACTCCATCTCATTCCATTCCTCACACTTTGCTTCATCAGCCCACTCATGGCTGAACACAAGGATCAGTTACCATGTGTTCTTGACTCCTCTCTTGTTTGCTTATGCATCAGACTGTTTTCAGTAGCAAGATACTATTTGGCTCCAATAACCATAGCACCCGACTGTAAATCAATCAAATTTTGATTTTTTTGGTGTTTTTATCTTGTGTTTTATCAATTATGTTTTCATTTGTATCCATTTTGTTATTTTTATCCTGTAATTTTCAACAGAAGTATTGTTTAATTGTTTTTAAACTTTTGTAAAGTAAGGTTATAGCTAAACTTGTGTTTCAAATTATTGTCAGCTGGTTTTGGTCCTTCACCCAGGAGAAAAGCAGGATATAAAATGAATAAATAAGTATATAAATTTTAATTCTATAGAAGAAATTCTAATTTGTTGACTTAAGGATAAAAGACATACTTTGTTTCCCCAAAGAAGCAGTTTGTGTTCTATCGTGTTCCATTAATACTGGATGAAAATATCTAACAGGATAAAGGTGACAATGGAACTGCTTCTCTATTTTCCACTCTGTTCCACCAAGCACTACGAAAACCTGAGCCTTCAGAGGCAGTTTAACTCCTCTAGAAGAGGCTGAATTCCTGTTCCCTGATCTGCCTTTCAATTGACCAGGAGTATCTCTAGTCTAGATTAAGCTTTATAATTTGCTCAACCATTCACTCCATTCCTGGCACCTCATTGAGAATGAAATAGCTTTCTCACAATTAGATGGGAATGAGAAATAGAGCTGGGTGTCATTGGCATACTGGTGGTACCAATACCCAACACTCTGGACAGCATCTCTAAGCAGTCTCAGCAATATTTTGAAAAGTATGTAGAACAAGAATGAACCTTGATGGTCACCCAAGACCAATGACCATGATGTCAAATAGGAATCACCCATCACACTTTCTGAGCTCACTCCTCCAAGAAAGACTAGGGCATTTATTAAATAAAGCTTCCATGTTCCATTCCAAGAATGTTTCCCAACAGAACATCTTTGTCAATGGTATCAAAAGCTCTTAAAGAGGTCTAGCAGAACCAACAACGATATACTCCCACTACCCAGTTCCCAACATAGATTATTTACCAAGACAACCAAAGCTGTCTCCATCTCATAACCAGGCATGAAGCCAAGTTTAAATGGATCTAATTAAAATGTATCTCATCCAGGAATCTCTGCTGAGATGCCACCGCAAGCTCCACTACCTTATCAACTAATGCTGTATTGAAGACTAGTTGGTAATTATGCAGTATGGTGGGATTCAGTAATAGCTTTCTCAGTAAGAGCTTTACACACCATCACTTTTAGGCAGGCTGGAAACTTGTCTTCCTGTAATCAGGTATATGTAACTCCTTTTAACTACTCATGCAATTCCCCAGCTGCTTTTATGAGTCAAGGGCACAGATCTAACACACATGTGATGGCTCTCCCTGCACCAATTACTATAAGGAGATGAGGAAATTAATTAAAATTATTCAATTAATGAAGAACCTTAATCAGTACATTTGTAGAAAAGGGGTGGAATAATTTCTTATGGAAACCATATTCAATAGAACTCAGTTGAAAATAAATTAATGCAAACAATGGTCCAAATTCAATGGGACATTTGTGGTTGCATCAGTATTTTTGGCTCCTTCTTCCTGCAGTTTCTCAGGGCTTAAATATGCTCTGAAGATTTCTGAGTTTTCTAGCCATCCAGGACATCATTTTAATGTTTTAGGGCACAGTGGGTTGCAGGATAGAAGAATGAACATGCACTTCATGCTCACAGAAGCATCTTCTGTGAGTCCAACATCAGCACTGGATATCATTATTGCTGTTGTTATTTTATTTATACAGTGCCATCAATGTACATGAGTTATTCTCAATAATATTCTCTGCAGCCCATTCAGAAACATTATCGAGCAATATATAAATAATGTAAATAAATACAGGAATGAATAGACCAAAAAAAATTACATAGTCAAATGAAATGGTGAAGTAAATGAATAAGAGTTGTCATTTGTAATGACAGAACAAATCACATTACTAAAACTAACATTAGAATGAAGTTAACATGACTATTTATATTCTGTGTTAGTCATAACTGTGTTACTCATTCTTCCCAAACCTTAGAGAGTAGGGGTTTTTTTTTTCACTTCCAAGATACATAAAGCTGAAGCTTATGCCAAAAAGGAAGTCAACCCAGGAAGCTGACTGTAAGTAATACATTCCTGGCTCACAAGACTCCTTAAATTTTAGTTTTCAGTTGTTCCACTCATAACTGTGGCCTCTATTCAGTAAAAGTTCTGCAAATTCCAGTGGGCCTCGTGATACATAAATACTCTGGATTACACTCTTTTCTTGTATGGATCTTATTCTTTGTTGTTGTTATTGTGTGCCTTCTAGTCGCTTCCGACTTAGGGGAGCCATAAGGCAAACCCATTAGACAGCATTTTCTTGGCAAGATTTGTTCAGTGGAGGTTTGCCTTTGCTTTCCTCTGAGGCTGAGAAAGTGTGATTTGCCCAAGATTGCCCAGTAGGTTTGCTCAAGATTGCCCAGCTCAGGAATCCCTGAGCAGGGATTCAACCCCTGTGTCCAGAGCTGTAATCCAACATTCAAACCACTACATCATGCTTATTCCTACTACCTTCATTACACCTGTTAAATCTCTTGGCAGCCTCTTTGTCTTCTTTTGTTCCTCCTTCATCAAGGAAAATTGTTTTTCAAACTCTTAAATGTCATTTCAAAATTTTACTTTGTAGAAACCATTTCTAGGCAAATACAATAACCCTTTTTCCAATCATCAGTCCCAAATCCATAACATATTCCTACTTTTCCAGAATTATTTGTATGTTCTTTACTTTTGATCATTCATAAAAATGTGGATCAGAAATATATAAATTTCTAGGACATGAGGAAAATCTACATGAAAGATAAAGCAAATATAAATCACTATTTTTTACTAAATGCCTAATTTAACTTATATTATTCTATTCCAGTGTCCTTTAGACAAAAAGGTAGAGTAAAAGATAAATGACAGGACAAAGCCTGGATCTTAGTGAAAGTTACTTTGCTACTGCTAATGGATGTGAAATGCTATTGCCTGTTGTTTACTGCTCTTTGTTCCCAGTCCTCACATGACCAAGAAGGAGAGTGGCCTCTGCCTGCATTGATATTCCTCTACATTAGTGATTCTCAAACTTATTACCCATACGATCTCCTTTACACCTGCATAAAGATGTCATGCCTGCCCATTTGATGTAGTATATGAATAAAAATATTTTGTATGTAGTATGCTTATTTTATGTTTGCACATTTATGTTCTAATCTTTATCAGGGGTGGGGTGAGATTTAACTATCCCAAACAAAACAGGTTTTTAACAAGTAAACATAACCTGTCTTATGCCTGAAATATAGCTGAGCCAAGGCTGTCTTTTGAACATTTTGTCCTTCTTTAACCTGCCTTTTTTCCCCGTGTCCATTTGATGACCAAGAGGATGGACACGTAGACAACTACTGAACATTTCTGCATATCACACTCTATTTTTCTTATTGATCTATATGTCTTCCACTTCCAACTGCCTACTCTGCTGTGGGGAATGGGGAAGATCTGTCTCTTGGAAAAGCTCTGATTGGTTTTTAATGTACCAAATATGACAACTGTAGCACCAATTTATACATAATAAATGCTATGTTCGTAAGGTAAGCTATTTTTATTCTAAAACAGTGTTAATATTCCATTCATGGTTTGTTTTGTTTATCCAAAAAATCAATTTCTCAATTAAAAAAATGAGGAAAATTTTGTCCTCCACAGTTCAGAATTTCTGGAATTTGTTGTTTCTTTAGAACCCAAATATTTACCTTGGATTTAGGTGAAAGAGAAAAACAGAATTGGATGTCATTAGCATACTGATGGTATTGGACGCCAATACTCTGGACTGACTCTCCTTGCAGCTGGTGGACAGAATGGATTCCTCAGAGATATTCCATATGCCAGGCAAATCAAGCAGCTCCTAAGCATATACCTCCAAAAAAATCTCAAGAACCATCTTAGCTTGGTGGTCCATTAGTTTAAAATGGTCAATGGTATCAAAGGTTGAACCAACAGGGGCCCAGCAGAGCCAGTAAGGACTTACTTCCCATAAGCTTCTTCTTCAGGTCGTCTACCTGGGCAACCAAAGCTATCTCCACCCCATAACCAGTCCTGAAGCCAGATTGAAATGAAGCTAGAATGAGTCCTATCCAGAGACCTCTGGAACTACTACATGGTCAATTATGTGGTCCAGAAAAGGAAAATCAGGTACCTTAAGGTTATTATCTGTTGGGGTTCAGGGAATGGCTTTTTCAGAAGGGGACCTAGAAATGCCTAGTTGGCATTTGAACAACTTTTTATGTTTTTCCATATCCCCCCAAAACCCATAAGTTATTATAAAACATATGACTAATAAAATTGGAAACAAGTTACACTCAGAGATCTCATGTTAAATGGATGATCATAAGCATCAAACCATCTGTTATTTGCAATGGACAAAGAAAAATACAAAATATAAAAGATACTTTGGATAACAATTTTTCTCAGACTTTTGTTTTATGAAACGTTCAGTTGATAATCTCTGTACATTTTGAAGTCAAAATGGAATGTGCTTTCTTGGATTTATGTTGGGCTCAAAAAAAAAGCAAGAAAAATACATACACATGTAAAGTCAGTATGTATATTATTTATCATATAAGACTCAACTTGTTTTGACACTGTTGATGAGAGTTAGAAGACATACATATGTTATGCACTGATTGGTTCTCTACTCTTTCCCACCTTAAAGACAAGAAAACAAGATCCACCTTGTCTTAACCACAGTTCTAAAGTGCTATTTGCAAGATATTCATTATGTGAAGAGCAATTTTAAAAATAAAACAAAGCCACAGGCATGCTTACCATAAGATTCACAAAACATATATAGCAACAGGGAGGGGTACAGGTTTCTTTTTCTTTTTTTAAATGAACAGAAATTTAAAATGGACTGCTTGAAAAGCTGGAAATGTTTAACAGAGGAGGAAGCACATACACTGACACAGAGCACATGTACTGTTGTATCTCTAAAGCAAAACAGGTGTAGGGGGAAAAAAACCCAACACTTTTAATGATGTTAGAGTCCGCTAACCTTTCCTTTATGTTAATATAAAATACAAGATAATACCACACCAATATTCTAAACAATATATTTTACACTGATATCATTACGAAGCTTTTCACATAAAAATACTCTATGAAGTTATTTTATTCTTAAATTAAACAATTATGTTGGTAATAATAAAATTATGTTGGTCATCTCAAAATTCATCCTTGGTGTGCCCCAGAGTAAATGAAACACACAAAGAAGCTCAGTTTCCTTTAGTCCCACTTGGGTTTAATCTTTGATTAATTGAACAAAAACTAAAAAAAAACCCCACCCTTAAAAAAAAAAAAACCTTCCAGACATTATTTCTTTTAATCACAGGAAAGATAACTCTTCCGTGGCTTTTGCTGGTAAGAGAGCCAGCAGATGTCTGTCTAGTCTGGAGGGAATTTCCCTTTCTCAAGAGGAAACAGCTTAAATAGAAGAGAAACAGCCATATGCTAACTATGCACTGCTTCACAGATGACGTAGAGAAGCATCCACTACAATAGTGTGGAGACTTTTAAATTAAATTTCATTTAACATTCAATGCAATCAGCTGAAAGCAATTTACATGCTGCATCCAAGTTAGGGCAGATGATTGTCATCTGAGTTATCTGGACACAAAAACACAAAGCTGACTCACTAAGCTTACATGATTGGGTTAAGTAAATGTTATAAAGAAGATGAAATCAAAATGACTGACTCTTGATGTTCAACTTCAAGGTCATTTAAGGTTTACATTATCTTGAGGGATATGCCTTTATGAAACTCCAAAACGATGTCCTTCATTGCTAGTATGATAAGATCCTGAATTAGCCTTTGCAATGCCAGTAAGAACTCTTTATTTTTCCTCAAGCAAATAGCAGCTTAAAATATTTCCAAGGCAGAAATATAAAATGAGAAAACCTAAGAAGCAGAATATCAAATTAATTTTAAAATGTAACAAGAACTGCTTAATCAGACAAAGCCAAAAGTAAGCAGTCCAGCATTCTGTATGACGAAAAATTTCTCACTGTTGTTTTCTAGCAACTGGTAGTCAAAGACATGCTTGTCTCTGATGCTGGTGAAAACATATCACTATGATCTTGATAAACTTACCCCACATGCATGAATATTTATTCAGTCAAATTCCAAAGTTTAACTGAATGCCATATAAAGAAGCACTGTGACTTTCCTGAATCAGATGCTCCAGGTTTGGGTATGAAAGAAGGAATGGGGAACCATTCTCTTTCTGCATGTCAAGATTTTACAATTATATACTTTACATAATTTTGTTTCTCTTAATGAAGTCTATTATGTAAGGTAAAAAGCCCCCACAGTTGTAACACAGGGGTGTTGATCCAACTCCTTGCTTATTTTGATTGCTCATTTCTGTCCTTTTTCCAGGGTTACAATTTTTTTTTTAGACAAACAGAAGTATGTATACTACTTCGAGTATGATCACACACACCATAAATCTATATTCAGTGATTTTTTTTAAAAAAAAACTGTTTTTAGGTATGTATTAAGGCTATTTCACATTGGCTCATAATGCACAAAACTGAGAAAATGAAGCTAATGCTGATGTTTTAAAGGACATCCTCCATGATCCAAAATTTAATACAATAATTTATGAAAATATTTCTATTTGCTCTCCTAAACTCATCCTGCTGAAGTTTTGTAGATCTCTACTAGTCTACTTCTATGGCCAGCGGAATGGTCAAAACCACAAAATACAGAGAAAGAAGGGAAGAGAGAAGGAAGAGGAATATGAATAATCATATGACACAAGTCAAAGTTGCCAGTCATGCACTGCTCATCTTGGCTTTGTATGGGGGAGTTTTAAAAAATAGTGGTATAAATGCATAATGGTTTCATAATGTGCATACATGCACACAAATATTTGAGCAAAAATTGTAGGCAAAATAGTTGACTTGATCAAAAAATCAAACAATTCAAATCGCAGTATTTTTATGATGTGTTGTCTATATATTTTATTCCTCATATCCTACTTCAAAGTCAAGATTGGTACCGTGGACTGTTTCATATGGAAGGAGGTCTAGGTTAGTTGTCTAGACTGAGGCAGAGATTCTTAGAAAAATCAGCATAAATGACAATGTAACTTCAATCAAGCTGTGACAGAAGCTCAGTCATGGAACTGCAATGCACATTTAGTAAGATAAATATGAAAATTACTTTTGTAAGTCAAGTGAAATAGAAAGAAAATCATAAGAACATATCTGGTTCCAGGGTAAGTCACAATCTTTTCTAACAAGCTTGCAGCTGTTAAAACAATTTCTTCTTTTGACTTGTTAGTCTCTTGCACATAAGTCCCCCTTCACTTTGTATCCATCATGGACGGATGATGTTCCATCATGCTAGTGAGTGTCTGCTAGCACAGCACTGGAAATAGGCCATAATAATCATCAGCAAATAGTAGTAATTATTTTCCAAACATTTCAGTCAGTCCAAAAGTTTATGACTTAGCATGGCTTTCATATACACCTAGAGACTAGATTCATGCTAAGTACACAGTTCCAAAGACAATAAGATACAACACAGAAGGTTTCAAGTCACACTGACTACACTAGAATACATTCCACTTCTGGCAGAATACCAGTATTAGCACTTCAGAATAATACCATTAAAAGGTTTTCTGGCACATGATTGTGCAAAGATATTCACCAGCATATGGTTAGTATTAACACTCCAACTATAGCCTTCCTTCCTGATACAACTAGGAATGGTTGAATTTATCTTTGTGGGGAGGATTCAATATCTGCAGGTAATTTCTCAAGGACTCAAGACCAACATATATATATGTGTGTGTGTGTGTGTTTTACATGGGCTACATTCTAAATTTCGGATACCATCTGAAGACTCGTATAGTATAACCACACGAATACCAAAAAATTATCTCCTCCAATCTTACCTTGATATGCCATATTTAGGAGCATCATTCTGGGGGTGAGGGAATGGTGGTCCCATCTGGCAGCCCCCATTTTTTCCCCTCGCAAGGCTCCATGGTGCATAGTAATACTAATTACATAGCACTGTTCCAAGAGGCAAAAAGAAAGGGAAGATTGTTTTTATGAAGCAAGTACTGAGTAAAGCTCTACTGCTGCTTTATGTCCCCAAAAAAACCCCTACATTGAAAAGTGGATTTTTTAAAAAAAGAATGCCACTTTCATCATAAAATAACAAACTCCCTGTAAGTTTTGCAAATGGATCCCTGCTGTACTGCAAGAAAATTCTGAGATGTCCTCCCCATGAACATCTGTGTTGCAGCAAATAGGGGCAAAAGGGAAAGAGAATATGAAATCAGCAGCTGCTCATTTAAACATTTTGGCGGGCCTTCCAAAAAAACATGGCAGTATGGACTACTCGTATTCAAAATCTGTATGGGAGTATGATTGTGTGTACTGATACCCCCTACTCCAAGGATCTCAGGGCAGCATACAATAAAATGAATTTAAAGAGTTTTGAAACATTTAAAACGGTAAGAATAATTTACACAAACTAAAATATATTAAAAAAATTTAACGAGTCAAAACAAAAAGAGATTAAAACCAGTTAAAACAATTTAACTGGTGGTAAAACCACAAACCCATGCAAATTTGGATAAAGTCAACTCACACCCAAAGGCTGGTTTCAAACCATTTCACATACAATGTGAAATGTGATATAGTCTTATCCTCTCTCATGATATTTCCCCTTCTGTTCCCTACATGTCCACCAACACATCAGCCCCACTTAGGTTTGATGCAAGCACATTTACTCAATAAAGAAGAAGGGTAAGAGTGTCACTAGCTCTGCGCCCTTGGCTTCCAGTATCGTCTTCAATTCTAATGTCCTATACAAATGGAAGACGACAGACTCCTTGCCTTCACCCTTTAGACAACAATAGAGGGTTATGGTAGGGGCTGCAGCATACCTAAAGAGGTCTATATTCAGACAGCATTCCATTACCAGTATATAAGTGCAGTCTTTGGGAGCTATTTTTGGGGGGAGTCAGCCTCCCCCTCCAATTCCATTAGTACTTCTAAGAACTGTTACTTCAACAGTACCTCTTGTGTGTGGATGGTGCTATTTGGCTACAATAATGATTCACCTTCAGATAAGGAATTAACAATTAATATATAGGTTTTCCTTTCGCTGTGTTTTCTGCTGCTACTATCCCAAGTGTAGCTGAATATTTTAAAGCTAACTGCTGTTGAGTAATATTAACGAAAATACATTGTAACAAAAGAATTTTAGGGGGGGAAAAATAATGCTGTTATAAAGATAAAACTAAAGTAGTAATTGTTTTTTCTGAAGTACAAACACCATATACCATATTGCAAAACAGCAGGATCATATAAAAATGTTATCTTATTCTACAGGAAGTAAGGTTTTAAATGTCATTTCAGTTTTTAAATCTTTAGAAACCAACATCTAGTAACCCAAAATATCAACTTATATCTTAAGTGCAATAATATTCAATTCAGGACAAAGAGAAAGTTGGTAGATGTTTTGAAGTACTCACCAACAACTGTTTAGTAAAACCTTTTATTACTTCAGCCTTCTTTTTTAATGCCAGTGCTTATAGGTATAGCTTCAATAAACATGTCTGATTTAATCTGCTCACATTCTCAATCCCTCATCTAAGCTTTCCACAGCGAAGTAAAATCAAACAGGGGCTTCCAAACCTAGACCCAGAAGTCACAATCTGGGCACAGATAATGTTGCAGGATGAGCTGGGAGTTAACTTTTATATTCACAATTACAGGGTCTTCAATTCTGAATTTTGGCCTCTTTAATCCAGTTTAAGACTGCAACGAGACAGGGAATTTCCTCATTATGCTTGTTCTGAAAGAGTCCATTAGCTTGCACATGATTTTTTTTTAAAGTTCCTTCATTTCAAACTCCAGCAAAGGAACTGAATCTCTTACACCAATGGCAGAATTTAACAAGTTCAATATATTGTGAAATTTTGTATCTGCATTAACATTTTACATGATTTCTCAACTCATTTTGCTATTTTTAAAAGTACTTTCCCTGTATCTTGGCTTTCTTCTTGACTTTTCTGAATATTGTTACTCAGTTTACAGTAATGGAATCAGACTCTCTCCCTTTCTCTTAGTTTTAGCCTGATGCAGGTAGTCTCAGTTCCTAGCACATCTAAATAGTTTTGTCTAAACTGATATCCATTTCTTTTGAGAGCTTTCTTTGTAGCCTTTATCTCCAATTCTGATCAAAAGCTGATCTCGTCTGATGGTGTTGTCTATTAACTGTCATAACTAAAGCTGAAGCCCATAGTTCTCCCTTCTTAAAAAGAAATCTGTTAGTTTTCAGATTATCCCTCCTTCAGAAATTCCTGTGAAATGTAATTCTACATGATGTTGCAATGCACTGTGGAATGCATGTGCTTTCCAGTGTCATATCACTACATCATACTTTGCCCTCTCCTATCACCATTCCATGCAATTCAAAACCACAGTTTCTGGACCCAAAATATTTAGGAGTATAAGTATTATCTCTATATCCTATCTTTCATCACAATCAAGAGTCTTCATAAAGGATTGCAACACTGTATCCCCCTAAAATACAGTATTACCTGACAGCTTCGATCGTTTGGAGGTTTACAAATGTTGTCTCCCTGCAGCATACCAGATCTTTTCAACATACTTTCTTTGAATCATTCTTTTTTATTTATTTCTCTCCCCACTTTTTGACAGCTGTTTTAAAATCTTGTAATAAAGTTGGAGACATTTTCAAAATTAAATTAGTCTTATTCTAAACTATGCTATGCTGTTCTGCTCACGAAGGTACTGGAATGACAAGCTACAACAAAATCTGCAGGTTTTTTTGTTGCTTTTTTGTTTCCTTAAGAATGACAGCCTTTTTTTTTTTTTTGTAATAAAAATTCACCAGCACATGGTAGTACCAATCTATGTCTAGCTTTCCTGCCAACAAAGAGGAAAGATGATTTTGAGATGTGAGTTTTAGAGAAACTTTAAAACAAAGATGTTCCATTAGGGCTACTGCAAGGAAGAAAGACAATCAGAGACACCATCTGCCCTGTTGGGAAGCCATTTCCATACTCCAGGACCTGGCGAGTCAGTAGATGGAGAGATGGAAAGCAAGACCACCATCAACTCTCTTTGACTATCAGTTCTTCCTTTTATTCAATTATTTCTATTGCAGCTGCTTATTTTATGAGTCTCATAACTGAGTTCTAGGGACCATGTTTGTTTCTCTCTCCTTCCTGATCCCTTTTCCTTTTTATGTTGTATCCTTGACATTGTTAGTCTGGGACTATGTCACAACTGGTCTGTTTGAAAGCTTTTTCTTTTTTTCCAAATAAAAAGTGCCTTAAATAAAATGAAACAGCTATGTTTTATCCATAGTGCATCAACAGAAGACTTCTTAACCAAAACTGCATTTGATATTTCTTCTTTAATATTTAAAATGTTTATGTCACTGTTAGCTTCTTGCCCGGACTATTTAGATCAATCTGGTATTTCCCTTGTGAAAGCTGACATTTATAGAGAAAATTACCTAGCACAGTTTTGACAAGAACATGCCCTTTACCACATTGCACAGGACCTTTCAGTACCAGAGAACACATCCCTACAGATGGTAATCTGAACCTTGTTATACTCCTCCAAAACAAAAACACGGAATTAATTTAAGTACATTTCAAGTCTTCAAAAGGCTGAGTTCAGGAAGTCAAGCAGAGAGCTAAACAGACTTCAGATGAAATACAACATCTCTTATGGGTGGGTTATTGCTTCTATCTACACAATTTTTTAGGAGTTGCAATCTCCACTCTACTTACACGCGCTATCAGCTTGAACCAACTTAAAGCCATGTACAGCTGTGTCTCAAGTAGGTAATCTAAGTAATGTTTAGTTAAGATTACTATGCTTAAGGGAAGAAATGAAAGAATACAGAAAAAAATGCTTACTGAGCAGCTAAAAATTCCAATTTCTATCATATCTTCTTCTGACTACTTTACTCCATTTCCTGAAACCATATGTTTCATACACTGTCATAGGTTGTAACTTATTTTTACTACTTCCCTTTAAAAGTAAATGTTTTTTAGCTTATCTCCAGAAACTCTGCTTTTGGCATCCAAAATACTGTAACCACTGCAGCTGTTACAAAAAAATACTATATTTCATTGTGATTTCAATAGCTAATCTTGCTTTTACTGGGCTTTGCAGATGGAAAATACCTACTTTCCTATATACAGCATGAAAAATGACAAGCAACATATCACTTTTTCTTATGAACAGTTCATTGAACATTACACGTAGTATAGAATATATAATTCCAAATAAAAATATACACTGAAATATAGTGTTGGGGAATTAGTCCAGGGAAAATGAATGACAACTGTTGAAGAAAGAGGATTGGACCTGGAAGCATGAATGGCATATTAAATCATTAAGAGAAATCATCTGTATTTCCACTTGCTAGTAAAACAGAACTGAATTCTCATGGCTTTCTCTATGAAGGGGTTCTAGAACTCTGTGCATCTTAATTTGAAGAAAAGAATCTGCAGAAATGTTATTCTCTTCTCCAAATATGAAAGAGAATTGTACACTCTCCATTTCCTCTGTGCTTTTCAGAAAGCTTAAAGTGGCATGATCATTACATGTGCATGATAACCACAGAAAGCACAAAACAGATCAAATTCCATCATTCACTAAAATGATGCTCAACTAAGGTAAGACAAAGGGACAAACTACAACTGATGTAAATTATGCCTTTTTCCCTAGCAGGCCCTCCTCTAAATTATTTACCACCATTACACCCAGATAGAACATTAGAAGATCTCCCAAGGGCACCATTGGAGCCCGTGGGATTTTCTTCCCAATGATCTTAGCTAGTCAAATTTCAGAAAAGTCAGAGTTGAGGGGGGAAAGAATACCTGTCCTTTCATCCACCATAATCTTGTGCAAAGTTCTATGCACATCTGTACACTGGCTGGCTATTCCTGACTATTAGATGCAGAAAATTCCTCGGCCTCTTCTTCAAACCTTCTAAGACTGGACATGGAAGATTTTTCTTATTTCCATGTGTGTTTATATAACGTAAGAAACAGCACTGATTACTACGGCCTTTTATCTTAACTGATCTTCATTACATGTGACTTCTGGAAAGCTTAAATTTAAAAAGAAGTCTCTCAGACTTTTTTAACCTCTCTATTCCAGTGCAGGTAAGTGACTTCCCTCCCTGCCTCTTCCCTCTTCCACAAGTTTCTGTACGTGCCAGTAACTAAGGCATTTCTTGGACACACACACAAGCCTGTGTGCATGCTTGTATTGGCACACAAATGCACACACAGACACACACATTTCATACTTCAAAGTCAACATTGCCCAACAGTATGGAGAAATCTCCATTATGAAGTTAATGAATCATCAGATACACAACCAAGTATACAACCTATTTAAGTGATGAATCTGTCTATCCTAGGAGCTTCCAATAGAGGCAATTCACCCTTTTCTGATGTGGGGATGAAGAGAAAGGACACTCCAGGGAGTCTGGAGTCTGATTCCAACAAACATGCAACTAGTGTAGTGACTGTGAATACAGCATGGGAAACCACTGGTGCACATCTTTTCAACCATGAACTCACTAAATTGTCTTAAGAAAGACACCATCTTTACAATGAAGAAAAATAGTACCCCATCTTATAGTTCTAAGTTAGAATATGAGAAGTGCTCTGGATACATGAATGAACTATTCACTTTCTAAGTATTTATGCTATTAAAATTAATGCTATAAGAAGTGATGACAACCAAATGTCATGCAACAGTCTCTTCGTTTGAGGATACAATATATATATTTTCATTCACACTAGAAATGAATGGGCACCTATCCAAATACATAACAACCATCAGCAATTATTAATATGAACGGTTCTGTATAAAACTATTTCTAAAAAAGCTAGACCCTAATATTGACAAGAGACTTGTGCAGCCCCCATGTCCTCTTCTACAATTGCTTTTATAGCTATGTTTAAATTCTAATTGTTTAAAAAATCCCCAGTTTGGCTAACAGCAACAAGATACATAGTAAATATTACTAAATAATGTAACAAGTCAGCAATGTTAAATCAACTAAAATCAGTTACAGTAAATCAGTTAAAATCAGTTAAGCTATGACCTATAAAATTTGTCAAACACCTATTTTGCTGTAAGAGATTTTATTGTATTTATTTACTTATGATTATTATTATAGTATGATTATAGGGGTGATGTGTAGAATACTTTTGTCCAACCTGAGTAATCCAAGATAGCTGTTTACAAAAGCCTACAACACACTCCTAAACCTATTTACTTGGAAGTAAGCCCAACTATGTTGAATAAGTGTTACTCCCACGTTAAAAAGCAAAAGCCTAATACCACAAAAAAATGTGATACAAAGGTGAGAGATCCTGGGGAAATAGCACAGCAAACAATTGTGCACATAGGAGCCAGCATCTTTCAAAAGTGGGATCAGGGGTTACTTCTACCTACGTAATTGTGCCAAAAGAAGTCTACGAGGGAAAATGATATTCTCTGAGATCAGAGGTGATTAAAAGAAAGAAAGAAAGAAAGAAAGAAAGAAAGAAAGAAAGAAATAGATAGAAAGAGAGAGACAAAGAAGCTAACTGAAGTGCAGCAGCAAACCCTTTCTTTATCCTGTGACTGAAAAACTGCCACTTGCCTCTACCAACAATCCCAGGGCTTACAAGAAAAGTGTACATCTCTCACAGCAATATATTCCAACACTCTCTGTAGAAATGCAGTGCCTTCTATCTTGCATGTGCTTGGTTCTCTTCCATACAAAATATACTTTCTGTTTTCCTTCTTACTTAACTTCCTGGAGATGTTTTTTTTAAAAAAAAAAAAAAAGACTCTGACATCTCTCTCTCCTCTGCTTATTTTTGTTCACAAGGAAGGAACACACTTCCAAATAAAAGACAGGGTCCTTTGGGACTCCATGAATAACAACAACAACAACAACAACACAACAACAACAGGTGAACTCAAAGTTTATCCAAATTTTTCATTAAGTCCCTTCATTTCTGCATACCTTTTACAACAATTTAGTATTCCAGGAAGAGACATAGCTATAACTCTGACATGTCATATTGACACAATTACAGATAAATATATCAGGATAAACAGGACATCTTCAACATAGCAACCTCAGGTGTTTCAGGGAAAAACATTCATCATTTCCAGTATGCCTGACCAATGATCAGAGAAGGCAAGATCAGTGGTCCAAAATATCTGAAGGTATCATGTTGGACATTTCTCTCTCATACAAACACGTACATACACACATCTATATTGGGGAAGGTCTGTACATACACACACTTATATCACCACAGGAGAAGAAGAACAGGAAATGAGCTGCAAGGGATCCATGATGTAGAATCTCTATACTACCTGGAAGAAGTGACTTCAAACTTGAGTCTAAGTGTAGGTAAAATAACAAGTACCTGATAAAGATATTTAAAAAGTTACTGCTTATTCACTAAGCTAAATGGATAGTGGCAGAAAGGTAGGGAAGGCAAATAGCCTTGTTTAGCTGCTGTAAATCAAGCTGAGATCTGACTACCGAACAATAGGTCACAACCCTGCCCTGTTTTGGGATTCTGGTAAACTATCTTGCTTGCAAACAAAGATGTTAAATTTCATCAAAGTTTATTCCACTAGTCCTCCACTACAAGGCTAAGTATTATAAGGCTAAGTACTGATTCTTCTGCTTAATACTTTCTGTGCAGTTTGGAGTTTTAAAAAAACCAAAGCAACAAAACTGCTAGCTATACACATCTAATCTGCCAATAGATTACATTTCCCCTCTATATCAAGTCTCTACAAATTGTACCTATGTTCCCATGATTACTTATCATTATAATTTAAAACCAGATAAGTAATTTAATGCTATAGAACTATTATGTGGAAAATATTTAGGATTCTTTAAAACATGTTTTCACATCCTTATCTCAAATTCTTAATAACACTTCAGAAGTCATTGTAGAGATATATTTTTAAATAAATCTCCAGTCTTTTTCACTAAGACTTGTTATTGTAATCTAAATCAAGATGACTCATGATAAAAGTAAGACGTGCACTTAAAAACTTAACGAGTGAATTGGCAATAGCAAACTGGTACCACCAATTTATTAAAAAAATTAATAACATTTAGTGGAAAAGTAATACACACGGAACATAATAGTGCATAACAGGGCTATCAGACAGTTTAGGTACTGAACTCAACATACAACAACAAACTGATATTCACTGCATATAAAGAAATCAGTCAAATCAGTCATCTGAATCTTATGAGTCAAACCTAAAATCCATTAAAAGCTATATAATTATCCTGTGTATTGTCAAAAACTGCAGGAGTAATATCCATATAGCTTTGCAGGTACGAAGCAGGATAATATAAGTGTTGTCTAAGATAATACTTTTATATGGTTTAAAGTACACTCAAATAATTTAAGTAATTAACATGAAAATTACAAGGAAAGGACCCAATATAAACATTACCAACCCTACCAAGAACCTTTGGTGAAATTGTTATTTATTAGGAATAGCACACAGCATGGAATACATCTTTCTATCCACTGACCAAGATTGTTTACCTGGGTGGCATTAGCACTAGAAAGCTGCCACTGCAAATGCCAGCGTGAATGTAAACAGGAGTGTAAACATGAAGTAAAGTAAAACTTGGGATCAATTAGTAAGTAATAAATGTAAGCTGACTGAAGTATGCGATAAGATATGCTACTGTACTACCACTCAATAGATACAAACATATACAAGAATATAGTTATTCCAGTATGGAACTAATTTGGCACAATTCTTAACTAATTAAAAAATCTTTTTACTGATATACATATACCAGTATATATCTGTGTGCATGTGTGTGTGTGTGTATGTATATGCATATGTGAATATATATATAAAATTGTTAATTTTTACTTTATACCTCTGCTTTTGTTATTTTTAGTATTATTCAAAACAAAATTGGAGATTCTACCATTACAGTGGACCCTCCACATACGTGACCTCCATATCTGCAATTTTGAGTGACCACGGAGCATTGTGTCCTATACATAAAATGGTAGCAATGTGATGTGTTTTTCCACTATCCGCAAACTATCCGCATATGGGGAGGTCCACCGTACTTAGTTATATTCTTCCATATTCATCATCTGCTTTCATGAATCTAATCATTGCACAGTAAAAGCACAGGTAGACTCCTAGATGTTACACAAATCAAAGTATTTTTCTCTCTGTACCTTCAAAGCAGACATTGTCAAAAGCCAACACCTCTTACCTATGATCTTAACATTCTATTCAAACAATAGTTACTAAAGATGCTCTCAATGAGGGAGGGAGGAGACTTACTTGCTACTTCCAGCGATGCATTGTGGCTTACAGCTTCACCAAGGTAATTCCTTGCTACACAGACATAGACACCTTCATCAGGCCTACTTTTGCGACCATGAACTATGCGTAAGAAAAATAAAGATCCACTTGGCAGCAACATCCGATGAGAACGAGGATCATCTTTGTCAGTTTCAACCCTTTCTCCTCCTTTATACCACTCAATAGTTGGTGTTGGCCTGCCTTCAGCCTTACAGTTCAAAGTCGCTGGTTCTCCCTTAGAAACAATTAGATCTGAAGGGTGTTCAACTATTCGAGGTGGAAAATCCTCTTGACGGAGACGGGAACCTGTGGGGACAAAATTCAAATCAATGTTTTATTTCAACTCCTTGATAAATACGATGGAAACAGATTTTTCAGTGTGAAAGGAACTGAAAAAGGCTCTTCCACATCTATTTTTCTTTGCTGTGCATCAGCCAACTATTCAGTAAAATTAAAAAAAATGGAAAACATACGTCCTGCTGAATCATGTTAACATTTTAGTTCTATTCATTATTTAATGCAGAAGCAGGCAATTTCAGCAGGTCCTAGGACAAACTTCTTCCTTGGGATTCACCATACTTTCATCTGAAACCAGAAGTGAGGAGAAATCTCCTTCTGGTTTCAATACTCTGTCTTTTCTGCATGCTTTGTTTTAAAAGTGCATTGTTTTAAAAGTGAACTTTGTTTTTTCTTGCCTTCTAAAAGCATGATCCATTCTGTTCTAAGAGAATTTATTTTTATTTTCTCAAGGCAACAGGAACAATCCAAGGATCACAATAATGGGCAGGATTTGCATACAGGCCACAGGTCACTTGATTGCTCATCCCACATTGAAAAGGTTTATCCTTTCTTGGGAGAATTTTTAAATCAATTCACCACAAACACTGAGGAATAATATAATTTTCTATGTATGGTTGTGAAAGCTGGACAGTGAAGAAAGCTGCCAGGAAGAAAATCAAGTAAATAGAAATGTGGTGCTAGAAAAGTGTCCTACAGATACCATGGATTGCCAAAAAGGTAAATAAATGAGAACTAGAAAAAAAATCAAGCCTGAACCTTCCCCAGAAGCCAGAATGACCAAACTGAAGCTAACGTATTATGGCCATATCATGAGATGATATGACTCACTGGAAAAGTTCACGATGCTTGGAGAATAGAAGGCAGTAGGAAAAGAGGAAGACAGCATTGCAGGTCAAAAGATATAATAAAGGTCACAGCCCTGAGTCTGCAGGACCTGACCAGGGCTGCTGCTGACTGTTGTTTTAAAGGTCACCACAAGGTGAAGCTGATGCGACAGTAATTAACAAAAACAAATAACAAAATATATACATTGGTATAAGATCAATGTAATCATAGAGCTAGGGAAACTAAATTCAATATCCATGAAGAACTTTTTTTAATAAAAACCCATTCCAAATGTATCATATTAACCTTCCTAAAGTCCAGTAAAATATGGGTAGCTTGACTACCTTGGACAGAAAGTTTATAACTGGAGCACCATCATCAAGTCAGCCTTCAGTATTGTGGCTACACACTTAGCCATTATTTATTTTCAGTAAGCAAACCCCACAGCTTAACAATATGCTTTCTGAAGATTTCTACCGGTCTATGAAATATGCAACAGTTTTAACTCTGGAAATTTAACAGATGTAGTTCAGGAAGAGGAAAAATAATGAAGAAAGTTAATATAAATTTTGAAATTAACATTATTACATATTTGTAATCTTCTCTTTTTGCCATCTATCAGGCAAAACAGCTTAAAACAGTAAGTTTAACACAGTTAAAGAAAACTGTAAACATGAAAAATATAAATTTAGAATTGTATAATTGTAATATTTCAATTTTACATCCTTTAATTACCACATATTTCCAGAATTAAAAGTTCTGAATAGTTTAGCACCAGTTTATTAGAAGGAAAGTTACACTTACAGCATGTAAACATTACTATTTAAGCCTGAAATTCCCAGAATCCTTCAACAAGCATGACCAGATAGTGACTCCTACTTCATTGTACAATTTCTTTGTCTAAAAGGTCTGGCTTAACACTTGTCCTAGGGGCTTTAAGTAGACTCCAGTTTAATACCATCATTTTATTGTTGGGTCTATACATACAATTGAAACTGGTACTGTTTATTGTGTGTTGTTTACTACTCATTGTTGTTTGGTTGTTGTTACACAAACTGCCTTGTAAGAATTTGGCCTAAAAGGCAGAGTACTGTATTTGCTGGCATATAAGACACACGAGTGTATAAGATACGCCCCATTTTCAAACAGTATTTTTTAGGAACGAAAGTGAGTCTTACACACCAGCAAATACACTAAATGTAAAATGCATTATTACTTCAGAAGTATCATGACAATAAAATAAAAGACAACAAACAGAACAACACATTGAAACACTGATAAATGATAAAAATAATCATAAGAATTCTTCACATACATAAAATAATGCTATCTAAAAGATAAAAATCCATGTAAAACAGTATCAGAAATAAAACCAGTAAAGCTTAAGATTAAGAAAGAGTTTTCAAACCTATTTAAAAGCAAATGAAAGGATTGCTGAAACATCTTCACTAGGATGGTATGCTAAGAGATGCTTTTGTATGTCTGGGCCAAACAGCACAAGAAGTGAACAATTGTGACTGCATCTATAAATGTCAACTTCTGTTATTAAAAGGGGCCATGGCACTCAGAGTGGACAGTGTTTTTTAAACTTCCCACTATTTTTCACAGTGTCAATCTCCCACCCACATATTGAGATACTCCTAGCAAGAGACAGGCCAGGTATTAAGACAGGTATTAAGACTTCTGGTCAAAAATGAGGAGCCCAATAATTTTAATTGACAACTTAGTCCTGAGAGGAAAAAGAAAATCTTAAAAAGTTTTTGGAAAAGATGATTAGATGAGGAGGCCAAAAAATGATTCCTTCATGCATTAAAACCAAAAGTAAAAAGAAAAGTAGATGGCAAATAGGGAAATGCTTATAAATATATTTCAGTTAAAGTACTGTAATAAAGCCACTCTTATCTGCACCATAGCATAAACTTCCTTAAATCGCACAGAGCTGTACTTTGAGATGGGATGAGTGGCATATAGAGAGCATTAACAGCAAATTTGATGACAGCTGCCAGAGGGGATATAATGGCTTTGACATCTGAGTAATCGTCTTCCACAGCTATACTTTTAATTTTTTTTCTCCTTATAGTCAAGTTATTTAAGTTCCAATTTGTGTTTTATTGAGTAGAAGCAACTTTATGGATCAACATAAATCCTACAAAGGGCACCAATCCTGTAATTTTCTTGTCAGACATCTGTCCCAGAAGGGGTAGTTTGCGAACACAGAAATACAATACTTATTACTTACATACTTTATCTACAAAGAACCCTCATTTTTCTTTGCAAAAGCCCATAAGCATTGCTTTAAAGCAAACAAACATACTGGCACAACATGCTCTAATATAAATTTCACATCTCAAAATGCAAAATATGGTACACAATACTCCATGTGTTAGCTTAAAAGAGCAACCATCTTGCTCATAATACTGATCACTGTCATACGTTTATTTGCAAACTAACAGCAAGATTTTGTAAACAATCAATTTCCTTAGCTGCTTCTTTAACTATAAAGGGGATATGAAAGGCTGTAGCCTAGCAGAGTAGTTACAAATATTACCCATAAACCAGAAAATCTCTGGTTCAGATATAACCAGCTTGAAAATACTGCGCGTGTGTATATAGTATCTTCAAGTTGCTTGTTCACTTATGTTGACCCCAAGAATTTCATTGGCTTTTCTTGGGCAAGGAGTACCTACAGGTTGTTTTGCCTCTTTCTTCCTCTGAAATATAGCCAGCAGCACCTGATATTCATTGACAGTCTCCCATCCAAATCCTAAACAGAGCTGATCCTGCTTAGCTTCCAAGTTCAGATAGGATCTTAGAGTACTTAGGTTACAGCATCCTTTACAGATGCCACCATATTTTGGGTTGCACATAACAAAAGATATAAATGCTTTACTTGACAGGGTGATGAAAATATTGCTAAGAGATGTTAAGTGCTTTAAGAATGCTCTCTGCTCCCAATTATTCTTTTAGATTCTGCCTTTCTTCTGGAGAGAATCTCTGGAGAGGATCTAAGGATCTCAGACTGTCTCCCACAAAGGCATAGATCATAGTTAAATCAGTTTTAGCATCAGCAGTTATCATTTGCTGTGAGAACATGCCACTGTTCCCATTATTATAAGATATACTTTTCTATGAGTGTTAGTATACTCACAGTATTCAAGAGCATTGGCATACATATTTTACAAGTTAGATGTAGGATAGACTTTGCTGACTCTGATATTTAACATCACTAGCCTTAAAAGTTTTGTTTCCTCCAATTTCAGAGTATGACGCAAGTGTGCAGACCATGAGATCCCAACATTAGGAAAAAAAATAAATGTGGCCATGTTTTTTTGTACTTCCTGTATATCATTGTTCAACTTTTCAGAATGTGCATTGGTAAGTTTCTTTCAGACTTAGTAATCTAAGCATCTTTCTCAAATATGGTAATCTATTCTGAGCACAAAATTCCAGTGTACATAGGAGAACTTCAATCACAGTTCTTATCTTTATTGTCCCATGTTTAGATTATTATAACATATTCTTCACAGGACTATGTTTAAAAACTGTCTGGAAGCTTTGGCAATATATGGTGACCACACTGTTAACTAAGGTATTTTTATAGAACTGATCTGTAAAAATTCTGGTCTGAAAAGAGGCGAGTCATTTCTCTTTGTTTTTGTGCCCAAATTCAAGGAGTTGGTTCTTACCTACCAATGGCTAAACAGACGGAAGCCAGGATATCTGCAAGAATTCTTCCTCCCATCAACACACACACACACACACACACACATATATATATTTCATCATATGATGGCCTTTTACGTGTCCCACATCTTATAGAGATGATCCTGGTGGCCAATTTGTGTAATAGCACTCTGGGAGTCTCTAGGCAGGTTGGCTAAACACTTCATGATCCTTTAGACAGATGGTAGAGGCATTATTCCACTGAGCTCTTAATAATTAACGATTCTCTTTGGTTTTAAGTGTTTTAACTCTTGATTTTATTGTATTGTAGTTTAACCAGACTAGTAAATCTGATCACCCCTGTTAGTCGCTATGTGCAAATCTAGAAATTCATGCCCCAGCATTATCTACAAACAATTCATAAGTTACATAGAGAGATATCTGCTGTACAGGAAAAGGCATGTACATCATTTCATATAATCAGGAAGCTATTGCCTGCCCTTTTAATCAATTTATTTACGTGTGGAAAAATACACTTCTATATAATAGTTCATCTGCAATACCATACAAATTTTCCTCTCTGCTTGATGGATATACCTAAAATGATTCAGCTACATTTTCAGTGCACAAACATATTTGCTGAATGATGTCATCAAATCTAACAGCAGAAATAATGTAAAGGCAAAAAAGAAACTTAAGCAAACCTGTAACTCTAACTGCATTCTGCTTTCCTGAAAATGTAAGTGAAATGTCAGAATTGTCTATATGTTCTGAAAGTTATTTATTAACAGGATATGAACCCTAGTTCAGGAAACACTAGGGATACAAAAGGTCAGGTATGCCTAAGGTTTACACAAAGTATAATGCTCAATTGAAAGTCTTTTTAGAACATTATAGTTGCAAGCATCAATCTTAAACATTTTAAATAAAATATTAATATTACACACACACACACACACACACACACACACACAATTATATATGTAAATAACAGCTGTCACCGCCTAGTTTTAGTACAGAAAATACAAGTATGCTGCGTGATTAACTGTACTTAGGAACACTTTCAAACCAGGTTATCTAAAACGTTTTCCCCAAAATACTGGCATAGAAAATTAATAAAAGTTACACTGAATGGAAGGTCAGTGAGCCTCACTGTGTTTCTTCCATCTTAAAATAAAAATTCAGGTATTAAGCCAGTAAAATAAACTGTGCATATATCTGTTAGTTTAACAGAATCAGTCCCAAACTAGTATTCGGAAGAAAGAAAAAAATCTCTTAGGGTTCCAGAAATCCAAAAGTGAAACAGCTGTAAATTATGGCACAGTGTTGTTAAGATGTACAATAAGTAAATGCATGATAAGTAAATGAACTATCAAATGAGATACTTGCAAAAAAGGAGATACAATAAAAGTGTTAGGTCTTTTCTGCACTATGCTTTTATAGGGCTATTACTCCAGTTTCAACATCATATGGAATCCTGGGATTTGCAGTTTAGGGAGAGGCCCTTAGAATTCTCAGCCAAAGACCTGTTTAGCCTCAGAAAACTACAAACTCCAGAATTCCACAGGATGTTGAAAGTAGAATAATAGCAGTATAACAGTGTAGTGCAGAAAGGCCCTTAGTCTATTTAAAAAGGAAAAAAAACCTGATTATGTTGATTACCCAAACAATAGTACAAAATGAACAAACATCTGACAATATTTACATTTATCTACATATCATAGTTAGAAACTATATACAGTTTTATGCAGAGCTTGCAAAAGTTTGAGAAGTTATTTTAACTTTCAGTTGAGCACTACAAGAAAGCTGAAAAAATCCAACCAGACAACAAGTTTCATGGTTGAACAAAGATTTGAACATGGGTCTTTCAGGCCCATGTCCGACACTTATCACTGTATCACATTCTCTCTATCTCTCCCCCCTCCCCCCTCTCCCCCCAATCCTTCTCTCTCTGTTTCCTGCATCATAGCTGAGATTTAAATACTGAATAGGAAAGATATGAAAAGAGATACAATTATTGGTTTTAGCCTAGAGAAGTCTAGAGAAAGACCTCTCTAATAATTTCCACAATTACACAAACAGAACTATCAAAACAAAGCAGTAGGTTTTCAAATCAGGATGGGAAATGCCAATAAATACAAGGTAATTCAAAAAGCACTCTTAATTCATCATCTGAACTATGCTGGGATGGGTAATGTTATGATGTCTGAGGCCATACCTGCCTCCACTTTTTCAATAAAGATCTAAATTGCTACATCATTCTCGATCCTTATTTCTACTTATTTATATATATAAGAAACCCTCACATTCTCTATAGTGGGTGTGCTGCAATTTCATTGTTTCTTCTGCTCCTAACCCTGCCTTTTGGTCAGGGATATTTTTGACAGAGCCTTTCTAAGGCCTAAGAGAAAAGAAAAAAAGTAAAATTACCCCATGGCTCCTATTGGGTATGATATAGTTTTCTCTAGGGAAAAATGGAATAAGAGTGGACTGAGGTTGCACTGGGGCTCATGGCAGCTCCTGCCAGGTATTTCATACCTTTGAAGAAAGGTTGTCCCACCTTTTGAGGAGTAACAGAGTCAAATCTTTTTCTCCATTATATAATTACCATTATTGCTGTTGTGTGGCATCACACTATTTCTAATTTATGGAAACTACTTGAAGGCACTTTAAAGAAAAGCTGCCCCACCTTTTGAGAACTAACGAGAACTATTACCATGCTTAATTATCATGCTTCCACAGAAATGTTGGCTTTTCCACAGTGTTTATACAGTAGCCAATGGCTTGATTCAAACATGACTATCAAGTACAGTCAAAGAATCAGAGAAAGAAATCCCAAATTCTAATACTTGCTCTAGCTATACACACAAAGCAGGAATTTATGTTGACACAACACCAAAATATCCACAGCAACTATCAGTAAACTGGAGTTAGAAATCAGAAAGTACTTTTGTCCATCCTCCAGGGAGAAGATGCATCATGGAATCAAGAAAACACAGTGTTTTCCCAAACTGAAGACTTTTAACCAAGGACTTATTGGTATATTTATAAGGTCTTGCCTACAAAACTGACATGTTTGCATGACCTACCTTATAATATCAGTGACAGAAAAAGGTCAAAGGAAGCAGGCTGGGGCCCTGGTGAAACAAATTTCACATATAGACTGACAACTGAAAATTCAGCAGTTTCCTAGCTCTTTGTTTAGCTAATGCTATGCTCTGCTTTCACTACTGGTTTGGTTTTAGACACAACCATAATAATTGTACATAAATAATAAGCACCAAATCACAAGCTGGCCACACATTTTTTTCCAAAACACCACACCCTTTCTTCACAGAACTTGTTTGAGCTCCTACCATGCAATCTGCCTTTGGATCTTGGCTCCAGGCCACGGGTAGCCTGTGGTCACTGTTATGGCCCTGGAATGCAGCTCTTGAAGCATGTTTGAAATCCCACCCAAGACACCAAACTTTGTGTGTGTGTGCGCGCACGCACGTGCGTGAGACGGGGGAGAGGGGTATTCAGTTTCAGACATTATTATACTGCCATTACACAGTTGCTCATTCTCATTTGCAAGTGATGTCAAGAAAGCTATTGGTGGTATCTTTTTTTTTAAATTAATTTTTATAAAAAAAACAGTCAAATTCGTCCACATCGTAATTGTACAGTAATCATTTCACAAATTAAAAACACGCTTTCTTAATATGTTATATTAATATTATCCGATCCTTTACTACTTCCCCTCACCCCTTGTTGGAACTTCTATTTAAGTTCCTCCTTCGAGATCTCGATAAATACCAAATTATCCTTTTAGACAAGCTTACTTAAATTGCATATTATAATTTACATAACTCTTTCCTATCATTACACTATCTTTGAAATTCTTCCACTATTAATCCACTGCGCATAACTTTGTCCATTTCTCTTCTATTATAGTTTTAACTGATTTCAAATCATCAACTTTCTTTGCCTGTTTTTCGTCTCTAAGATTATACGTAAGTTCTTCTAACATAACAAATTCTAATATCTTGACCCACTCTCTAAGCACAGTGAGAAACTGATTAAGGGTCAAAAATGGCTTGTAAACCAAGAAGACAAAATTATTAATGGCCAGTAGTAACTTGACCTTGGTTTGGAAGTATAATCTATCCTGGAGAGGTTCAGCACTGTACTAAAACAGGGAATGGTCCTGGACGCAGCATCAGTCTTCAACAACCAGGTTACTGCTGTAGTTAGGAATATTCTGCCAACTGGCTAGTTTTCCAGCTGTGCAGATTTAGCCACAGTTAAAAATGTATTAATCACATTCAAATTAGATGGCTACAACACATTCTAAAAGGAACTGCTCTTGCAAAGTGTTTAGAAACTACAGCAGGCATAGAATAAAATCCAGTGTCTATTTTTTAATGTAATGACCATATTATAACAGTTTTGTTTACACTTCACTGACTTCCAGTTTGTTTCAAGGTATTGTCTACTATCACTATAACTCTAAATGGACTGGGATCAGGACTTGTCTGTCAGTTGTGATCATCTTCAGAAGTCCTGATATGCATTCTAGCACAAAAAGATGTACAACAGAAAGGGATGAATGTAGGAGGACAGAAATCATTTTCCATGTCAGTGCACAAATTGCAGAACTGCCTTGCATGGGAGGTTAGACTGACACCTTCTCTGCTTTCTCTTAGGCAGGCAATCACAACTGTTTAACCTATCAGGCTGTTAGTATATACAGTCTTGATAGCTTTGAACTTTGTGTCATCTGTGTAACGTTGGTTCTTAGTAATTTCACTGAAATTTTGCCGCTGGGGCAAATATTTATTAATTCCGAATGGCAATATATAAAGTTTTTATAAATGCATATGTGCTTGTGCCTTCAAGTTACTTGTCGATTTAAAGTGAGCCCATGGATTTCATAAGGTTTTTGTAGGCAAGGAATACTCAAAGGAGGTTTTGCCAGATCCTTCCTCTAAAATACGTGCCACAGCACCTGGTATTTGTTGGCAGCTTCCCATCCAAGTACTAGGAAGCTAACCCTGTTTAGCTTCCAAGATCAATGTGTACATCAGTGAAATATTACATGATGGTAAAAAAAGGTGATATAAACTGCAGCATTTTTCCATGAAACAAAAGGTAAGAGGTACATTTTATAAATTCATTTTCAGAAGCTTCTTAAAGAACCTGTTATGAATCTTCAGATACTTGTGCTTAGTTATTTGACTTCTATTCAAACATCAAGTGAAGCTTTTTTTTTAAACTACTACATAATAGTCACACTCAAGGAAGAGATTTAAAGATCTCTGGTTTACTTGAGTTATGACCTCCTGTGACAGAAAGTAGTAAAGCAAAAATTTAAAGGTAATTTTCTAAAGACATTTATACTTTTGGAAAACAAAATAATTCAAATGGCCTTTTAAAGGATTAGCAACAAAGCCCTGATGGAATGCAGTCAAGCTCAGTTATTTTGAAACCATAAAGTCAACTTTCCCAACATTTAAGAAGCAGTAGTGAACACACTAAGTTAATGACACACAGGAAGAATAAAAGGTGTCATAACATCACAGGTAAATGAATAAGACCACTCCCTAATGGAGACTGTAACAAAAAGGGTTTCAAAATGTGATGGTTGCTGCAGAATACATTGCATGTCAATTCATCTCAAATACAGTGGTACATAATTTTTAAAACTTTTAAATCTTTTATATCTGTTTTTAACTGATTGCTAACATATTTTTACCTTATTTAACCATTTTATTGTTTTGAACTGTTTAAACTTCTTTTAATGCTATTACATTCCTGAGATCTTTGATATAGGGCAAGGTATGAATATTTTTAATACTACTGCTAATACTGTTACTATTAATAGAAATAATGGACAGAACTGCATGTTCTCTCACTTGTTCCTGTAGTCCATAATACATTACTTTCAGTTGGGTGTGCTAACTAAACAAAATATTAATTTAAACACTGTTGGTTTATTAATTTCCGCTTTAATACAAGAGGTTTGGGGCTTAAGGAGGCTCACATGAACTGAAAATATTTGGAGATCAGTAGCAGTAATGGGACACCAATAACACAGAACCAAAATATATAAGACATTAAATAATAAATAACATCAACAGCTCTGTGTGTGTACGTGAAAGGTAGTGATGAGGGGATGTACATCTAATTATCAAGTTTTTCTTAAGCATTTAATGCACAAGTTTATTACTCCCCATGTTAAATTTCAAAAGAACTTTTGAATTTCATGTCAAAAGATGTTATATAACTATTTACCACATTCCCACTGACTCAGTACAGCTACTATTGTTGGGAGTCATAAACTTCTGTTGGTGATTTCAGCTTGTCTCTTCCCTGCGTTCTCAAAGTATAATCACTGTTATATAGATAAAGGTGGTCTGAAGGACACTGATGAATGTTTTCAGGAATTTTTGAATTACATAATATTGATAACTAACCATGAAATAATGAGACCACAGAAAGTTGGGTTAAGTACGGGCCACTTTATTTGACCAAGACTATTTAACTTGTGTTGGGCTGGAAATGGGGAAGAGAAGGGAGCAACTTGATGCGGGTCCAGCTGAGACCACGCATCACCCCTTGACAACCTTCTCAGCTTTCCCTTGGATGCTGATTTTGTACAGGTTAAATCATGACTTTTAATTACAGCTTTTGGTTTATCTGATTTTTTTAATAATGTACAAGTACATGGTTTTAAAGACAGCCAGCATGGTGTAGTGGTTACAGCATTGGACTACAACCCTGGAGACCAGCATTCAGTTCCTCACTCAGCTATGGAAAGCCACTTGGTGACCCTGGGCGCATCACACACTCTCATCCCCAGAAAACCCCACAATAGGTTCATCATAGGGTCACCATCAGATGGAAACGACTTAAAGGCATGTAACAACATGGTTTTAAACTGTTTTAAGCCATTTGACTTTTTTTAAACTTGTTAGCTTCTTTAACGCCTTTTTAGTCTGTTGAAATTATCCTTTATTATTTTAGATTCTAAATGCTTCAAATGGTTCAGTTAACTTTATTTCCACATTGCCATAAGATCCAACGATATAAGGGATGACATCAATGTTTAAATTAATTAATAAATAAATATTAATCAGGTACTTGTTTCTGTAGTACTATATATTAGCCTGCCTGATAAAACCCAAGCCTTATTTTTTCCACAGTAAATTTAGTTATACACTTAATTTGCTACTTTAGAGCAACTCACATTAGCCTCAGATATGACACCAGAGACAGATAATTCCATATGAACGCATTCAAACCTCCAGTTCTATGAATTTACATAAAAATACATCACAGTCAGTTTTGTGCTTAATTTTTCAAAAAAAAAAAATCTTTTATTGAGAGTTAAGTTTTAAATGAGTTTTTGACCATTTTAACAATTTTTAAAGTAGTATTATTTAATTCTTTTTTTACCTTCCATAAAAGATTTAACTTAACCTTCTTTTAAGTTACTGCATCCTTTGCCTTGAATCCCATCTCAGGAGAATCATTGGGTATAAATTTAACAAACAAACAAACAAACAAACAAACAAATAAATAAATACTTTCAAGTAAGAATACAGAAACAGAATGTAATTCTGTTTTTTTGTACTAAACTATTTTGATTATCATTAGTCAAGTTCCATAAGGGTTGAGCATGGGGACAGGAGATAGTCACTTTCCCTGTTCACTGAACATCAGATTCTTAGCCTTCAAGAGTAAGCTCCTATTAAAACTTTTTCAAGCTGCAAAATGCCTTGTCAAAAAGACCCCACTGCCACCCCCACCTCATCAAAAATCAGACAGGCATTATACTGTGTTGCACATAATGGAATCTTTCAGCTTGAAATCTTTAACATGAAAAACCTGGGTCACTAGTAGGATTAAAGCTGATACATCACCTTTTACTCAAAAGATAAACGATCAATCACTGCTTGAAAAGCAAGGCTTAACATTGCTATCAGGCTTAAATCACAAGCTAGATTTGAAGAAAAAACAGCACTCCTAAACTCTACATATTTTTCAACTGTGAATATTTAAATCTTTTTTTTCTACCCTATACAAATGAAGGAAATTATGAAGGAAATTATAACCCTTCTTCAGCTCTATATAAACATTTCGAGAATGACTTAATGACCTCAGTGGGACTAATTAGAATGATATCCACAACCTTGAGGCTCCCTAGCATCCTTTCTGTTCACTAGAATTCAGAACATGTGTAAATTGACTAATAAGTAAGCAACAACTTCTCCCTATCTTTTAGAAAAATGAATTTCTACTATATACAAGATGAATTAATTGGATTTTATGGGCTATAGTCAACCTTAGGACTTTTACTAGTTAATGTAAAAGATACAATATGCTATTGCTCATTAAGAAAACAGCAAGCATACAATGTCATCCCATTGTTTATACACATAGAATTAAAAGATAGGAATAATTGGGTGTAATTTTAACATTACTATGCCATAGTACTATTGTTTTAGAACTTGACTAAAAGTCAGCTGTACAAGTCTTCTCACAGCCATGCTTTGTACATCGCTATGTAACATTACAACAGCTTGTTTTTCTTTTTGAATTTTTCATTAGATTTACTTAAACCTGTTTTTCAATTTCTAATTCAAAATATTGTTACAAAACTGTTCTATTGCAAAACAGAACCACAGTTCTCACATCAATATCACAGTACAAAATCACTTTGCTTGTTCAAGTCCTCAATTTCCTCGCCTAATATCTGTCACTAAACCCATCAACACTGGAGATAGCTAACATTCAAGAGTTCTGAAACTATGAACACATTTATGACTTCATTCCTTACCTTTGGCAGTGTACTGAAGTCTAAATGTAACAGCACTTATTCTGTTATCCTTTCTAAAGAAAAGTATTTTTAATAAATTCAGTTCTGGCATGTCAGTAAATAAACTCCAAATATATGGAACCATGATCCAGCACAGACTTATCAATGGAGAAGTTTGCCAATTTATTTTCTCGCCTCTTGTCCTAAGTGCTACCTCCTAAATTATTCTAGGGATCTGTAAATCTAAAGGGTAGATTTTGGGGAACACTAGGAAAAGAAGCCTCACTGGAAACAGCCTGTTTATTCCTTCCTTGAAACAAAATAATCAGAAGTTTATATTTCAATCAAAGTGAGGCAAGGTAATTTAAATGTTATGTCATCAATGAAGAAATAAACAATGTTTTTGAAGTGAGAAACAAGTGTCATCATTGTATTGTCCCATGTCCACAACCTTTTAAATTATTTAGAAATTTAAAAAATGAAAAAATTATGAGAAAGTGAACAAAAACAAAATCTAAATAAAACTAAAATTTTATTTCTTAGGAATAGTATGATTTCACTTGTAAATACTGAGTAATACTAATATCACTGTTTTGAGTGATATATTTAGTACTAATTACAGTGAAATAGCAAATGTTTACAAAGAAAACTTTTTTTCTAGAAAAGATACAGACTTACACAAAAGGTGAAGACCAATTCTTGATAATATGGTGGTACGCAATGCTGCAACTGTATGCCCCCCCCAAATGAGCATTGTGGAATGCTCATTGAAAAAGTATACACCTATTCATCACACCATATTTACTCTATAGAATAATACAAAGAATAGTTTTCAGATAGCAAGATATATGCGACTGCCAATGTACATGTGCCCCCAGTTAATTGACATACTGCTTCTCTTTGACAACACATAGAACAACACACATACATTAAACATGGTCAGACAACAGCTCATGAAAACACTTAAGAATATCAGAAACAGCTGTCAACAACCACATGGATGTAATGTTTTGAAATTTTTCATAGACTGTAATATACACATGCATGTGCACACTGTTTTAAAGTAATGTGACACGTCAGCACAGAAACTAAGTAAAAATATGAACATTAAATAAGTGACACACATCAGTACATTACCTTCTAAGCTTAACAAGATTTTTTCAGGTTAACCGTTTTTACTTTCTGGGGCATTCTCCCTTACATGGGCACAGTGTGATATATAGAAGGCTAACTTTCCTTCAACTGCAGTGCTTCTAATTTACTTTCAGGCTACCCACAACATGGCATATCACAACATGTCTGCAAACTCCAAGGAACGTCATCCAAAACGTCTCACATAGTCTATCATCCAACTCATTCCAGTCCCAGTTAATTGGGAGCAAAGGAAGCAATCTCTAGCCTCTAATATTACCTACCCTCTTGGCAGACTTCCCACATTACAAGCTCCACCAGAACAACTCAAGTCAGTGTAATTCTTTCCACAAAGTTCCCTTTTCTAAACTATTTATTTCTGCCCTTGTCTACTAAAGTATAGGTACTTGTTCAGACAAATGATTAAACATTACCATATATTGTACGTTCATAAAAGGAGAATGTGAATTCTGAGACCTAAAACAGGGAGATATTTCAAAACTGGACACAATTCAATAAAATCCCACAATATCAATATCAACAGTAGTTGTGAATATATTGTGAAGCCCATGTTTTCTGGCATGCTCTACATGCAGTAACATGCACGTTTACCACATCGTTAGTGTTTAATGAAAGTGAGTGAAGCCCACGTCATGCTTTCAGCCAGTTTTAGATACACAAGAGGCAGTCCTATAAATACTTATAAAAGAAAGTGACATTGAATTTGATGGTGCCTACTTCTGACTAGACATGTGTTAAAACTGTGCTGCTGATCATTGTACAAACTTCACCTACTGCTGCTATAATCACAATAGACCAGCTGCAATAAGAGGCTCTAAAGACTGAATATGGCACAACTAGACACTATAAGATATTCTTTAGGATATCTTAGAGCTTTACCACACTACACTATTATAGCACTATTATTCCACCTTAACTGCCATGCCAACATCCTATGGAATCCTGGGATTTGCAGTTTAGGAAAGAGTATTGAGAATTCCCAGCTAGACAGCTCTTGGGCCTCAATGAACTACAAATCCCAGAATTTCATAGAATGCTGTTATGGTAGTTAAAGTAGAATAACAGTGCTACAACAGTGCAATGTGGTGGGGCTTTTAGTGATGTTCTCCATTAGATTGTATCTTTCACCCAGCTCATTTCTTTCCCTTAATGTTTCAGGAGCTGAGATACCATTTCAGAAAGAAACGCACCATTTTTGCACCTCTGAAAATGGAGGATGTTTCATCCAGTCTAACAGCATTTAACATGCCATTTTCCAAACGAGAACAGAAGATTTGACCACATCTTAGGCCCTTTCCACACTACCCTCCCAAACCGCCATGGGGATGGGAGAAGGAGAGGACTGCAACAATGCTTCTGCATGATGTCATTACACTCCTGTCCTTCTCTTGTCCCCAGGTGGAACAATCATGAATTAAATCATTGATGGGTTTTCCTCATTAATGACCCAGATTCATGCCACCTTAGTGGACTTATCTGTTCCATGGAAGCCCAGGAAGCACCATGGCTGCACTTCCTGACCTAGCGCAGCCTGGAAAGATACTTGGCTGCGCTGTGGAAGGAAGAGGCATGACCACTGCACTCCCTTATGCAGGGAGCCAGCCAGAGTGGAGGGGAGCACTCCTGTTGTGCTCTCTTCCCAGCACAGCCAATGATGGGATCACTACCAGACATCCTCGCAAAAAGGTAGAGTGCAGAAAGGACCTTAGAGTTTTGTAAGTTACATATGAATTACATAAAGTAATTTTTTGTTAGTCCTATAGTTAGTCAACTTGTGAATGACTAGGTTTCGGTATGTTTATGATTGCAATAGACAATCTCTGTATCTGTGCTATTTAGAAATGGATAAACTTATTTCAGTTGCCCCTTAAATTTTCATCACACCTGTCTCTTAACAACTACAAACACTTTAAACTTTCCTTGACATAATGCTCTAAGTCTTTGACAATTTTACACAGAAATGCTATGTGACTTTATTTCTGATCTTCAGTACACAGATACATTAAAAATAAATAAGTCTAACATGTGCATAAATATTACATTGTTCTGTATTCCTATTATTCCAGTCAATGCAGCATTTGAGGACACTCATTTGATCTGCTCCATTGTCAAATATGACTGACAGACTGACTAACTGACAGACAACTGGAGAAAACAGAATTATTGCTTCCAGGTTAAATATTAATTCTTGTATTAAACATTTATTGTGTGTTTATTTAAATCAGTTATATTATTAAAATTACAATCATGAGATCCATTACCTTATGGGAAATAGGTCAATAAACTTGTGGGAAATATTATTAAAGATACAATTATCAATCATGTATTTTTGAGGAAGACTCAACAAGGGTTCTGAAAAGATAAATCCATTCAACTAACATTTTTCTATATACCTGTCAATAGCAAAATGCTATTGAGGTAGATCAAGTAGACATGGTAGAAACTGTGTTCACAGATTCAAACAAGCATGGTTTGAAAATTTTAAAAAAATCATAAAACAAATTTTGATTTTGCCATTGTATATGAGGGATGCCATTTTACTGTACCATTGTACATAATGGGACGTGAGACAAATTTTGATATTAAGAGGGGGCAGGAGGAGGCCCTTGGAACCAAATCCTGGTAGATACTTAGGGCCCCCTGTATGTCAAAGCATGTGAGAAGAAAATGATTATTTTAGAATATGATACCAGAAAACTATCCTAAAAAAAGATTTCTACAATACAATAAACAAACTACTACCCCAATGCACATCACAGTGCACCAGCTACAGCAAACAACCTTCCAGACTTTAGCCAACAACATCTAAGAAGTCTATGTACCGATTGTCCACATGCATACACAGAAACGTGTAAGACTTCTGCTCAGGGCACTTTAGCAATACAGTTTAGCAAATGCTCTCAGTTATTTCTAAGCTGCAATAAAGATTATATTAGCATGCTGCTTTATATAAACAGGTGTTTACAAAACCAAGCAGAGTTCTGTAAGGCACTCTACCAACTCTGTGATAAATGCACAGGCCTAAAGAAAGAGTTTACATTCCCACATCACAATTTTTCAAGAGAACAAAATAGTTAAAGGGAATTATCTGTAAAATGAGCTACCATTTTATTTGTGTCTTGATTGCCCCAGGGTTTTCTTACTGCCTATGCAACATGTGCCAATGTATCGGATTATATGCAGAATCTGCCCAGCACATTTAATTATCTTAGCTTTTTCTTTTTTTATGCATGTGCAGTAACCATTTGTATAAAATAACACAGAACTCAAACATCACTTTGGACTTTAGAAGGGTGGTAAGAGTTTGACTTATGAGAAGAGGGTGGAAGTGTCCAGTACAAAGAATGTATTTCTACTGAAAAACAAATCAGAGGTTATTGGAGTGGCTGTGGATTCCATAAACAGATGGAACAACAGACCACTCTATTAGTCAATTTTGGCAGAAAAAGTATAATGACCAGTTTATAAAATGCCACCAAAACTCAATACAGCATAAGGAGAATACATTAAGAACATAGTTTTGCCATCTGATACAAGACATCCTTTACCAGATATCTTGTAAATCCAGCTATTGTTCACATCAGTTATTTTACAGCTTCCTCTATAGACTCTGGTAGAAACTAAGCTCTCATACCAAAGAAAAAATAGTCCTGCAAGAACAGCTGGGCTTAACAGGTGAAAAGAGTGAATCTAATAGTTTTGCCATCAAAGCCTATTTACTTACTTGTTTTTGTCTTCCCTCTAGGAACTGACACCACTTAAACCTGACTTTTGAATAAGATTTAATTTTAAAAAGTCTAAAATGCCAAACAATTTTTCTTTATGTGGTTACTGTTTGTGATAGATGTATGACCATAATCAAAAGGGAAATCATTGTGTTCCTAATATTTTACTGGTGCATAAAAGACATGAAGAGTCAGACATCATAAACCACTCATATTAACTAGTTGGTGGAAGATTGTGTAACATTTGTAGGGCACTGAGCTCCACGGAGAAGCAACCAAAGGGTTGATTTTTTTTTAATGAAAAAGTAGTGTTCCTTCAAACAGGCTTTCTATATAATATAACGAATTAAAATTAAATATACAGTGAAGCTAAATTGTCCTTTTAGAAAATTTGGGGAAATGTCTACATCTATCAGTGGTAAGTAAGTTCAAAATAAAGTTGAATCTTTTTCTACATAAACCTAAAAGTTAATCAACAGTGTCTACACTGTCACTGTGAGAGCCAATGTTCTGTAGTGACCACAATGTTGGACAGGGACTTGGTAAATTCAATTTCAAGAGCTGTATAACTGAGACATGGGCCCTTTCCACAACGCACCTTTTCGCGGAGTTGGGGTGCAGGGATTGCACAAGCAGCCTCTACTGAGAGGATCTTGTGTCCTGGTTCCTTCAGCTCTGCAGCTGCTGCCTGCTTGATCAAGAGCCCCGACTCTTCCTTCTACAGTGCAGTCTGGGAGTTTCCCAGGATGCACTGGGGCAGGAAGCGCGAGCACCGCGGCTCCAAAGCTCCATGGCTCCGAAGCTCTGCATGCATGGCAAGTGCACGTGGGGCCCCGGAGCGATGCACGATCACACACCATTTTTGGTTCAAAGCCAAAATGAAAAAGTGTGCAGTCGGCGCCTGCCAGCCCCTGGAGTGTCGCACAATTGTGAGTGTGTCGTGTGGACCACTCCTCACATTCACCTGACACTCGAGGTGCCCTTTCACATGGCAAATGCCATGTGAAAAGGGCCATGAAATTCACCGAGCATATAGCTTGTTCATCCTGTCCCACTTCACAGACATGTTGTAAAGATAAAGAGAGGAAAGGAGGATATGTAGCTTGCCTTGAGCTCACTGGGGATACAGTAGAATATAAATTAAACAAACAAACAAAAAACAGACAAACAAAAACAAACATTTTTATACCTTTAATCAAATTACAAATTTGCATTTTTATTTATTTGTATCTATACTATTACCAATCATCCTTGTAGCAACAGCATTCCTTGAAAACCACTCCTCTCAGTGTTCTTATCATGCTGGGGGGCAGATCACCAATCCCACTCCCTATAACCCACATCATCATCCTACATACTGCTACAGAGGGTGCTTCAATATTCCAGGGCAACTGTAGGAAAACAGTGAGGTAGAGAGGGTAAATTGATGAAAACTAACTCCTGATTTCAGCATCCAGGTTCTTCTTTCAGATCAGAAACCTATAGATACTAGGACTCCTTTGTTTAATAGCAGACAAAGTGTAGATTCAATACACTCTGTTACAACTCAGGCCTGCATTTATCAGTTCAAAAATAAATCTCTGAGTTCACTTAGGTTTTGCTGTTGTTGTTGTTGTTGCTTTGTGTCTTCAGGTTATTTCTAACTTCTGGGATTTTCTGTGGCATGCCCAGTTACCCAGTAGGTGACTGGGTATGCCAGTCACTGTTCATTTGCCTGTTCTCCAGGACCACAGTCCAACGTTCAATCCACTATTGGACTGAATGTTGGATTGAATCACAATTCAAACCACTAGTGTCTGACTCTCTTGGGTTTACTATAGGAAAATGAGCACAAGCCTTTAGCTGTTGCGTTTTATTCACCCAGGCATTTAAGAGTCTAAAGTTGGAACCTGACGCATTTTAAACCTTCAACTTTGACTTTCATTGTATATTTATCTATGGAAGTAAACATTTGCTGCAGTTTTACCTGTTTTGCTACTGTTTTATTTGTTTGGGTTTTTTTACTACTGTAAACAGCCTCAAAATCATTCATAAAATGTCATGTTTTAACTAAATAAATTATATTAAAATAGCCAGGATAAAATGTAAAACAATACACAAATGCATATGCAGCAGATGCCATCTGGCACTTCTAAGGTACCAGAAACTAACATACCAGAAAGCCTGGAGAAGCACATTGGCATGTCAATATCCTTGGAAAAAATAATGTTCAAGAATGAACTTTTGATCAAGTCAGGTTCAAAAGTCACCCCTTTACTTATCTGAAAGTGGAATAATAGCACTATAACAGTGTAGTGCAGAAATGGTCTAAATGCTGAATCCTCTCCCCGCCCCCACAACACAACAGGGGAACAGAAATGCCAAATGTGTGTGTCTCAGTATGTTCATTCTTGTATGTCTCACCATAATTTTATACATTAATAACAATAATAATGCACTGCTGCTCTGGGTTAACCTACAAATAAAACTAGTTCATCAACTAACACATTATTACTAATTAAAACCAGTGTTCTGCCTTTGGAATAACACTGTGTACATTACTTGAAGAACATTTTTTCCACAGGCATGCCATAGCACACAAAAGTACAAGGGAAGGGTCTGCAAGCATTCAGGAAAGGGTAAAGCATTATTACTGGGTAACTAGTACATTATGTCTTCAAATAAAGCCAGATGTTTAAAGCTAGTTTTTTGCTTTGCAGTCCTTTTTTCAGTGTGGGAAGTAAAAAACAAAAAAACAAAACTAAGAATGAACCTTTGTTCGTATAGTTGTTCTAAATAAGAACAGAGAAAGATTGAGAAATATCAGCAACGTTACTTCTCACAAAAAAAGGCAGAAGTACAAGCCTGCCTCTTCCCAGACAATCCTTTGAATTCTGTCCACAGGCAAGTCATCATTATCTGTTACTCAAACAATGAAAGTAGAAATTCAAGAATAACTTGATTGCCATAGAGGCCTAGATGTATTTTGTTTTTGAAAAATAAGTCAAAAGATTACAACCTCTAGTACCACAGATTCTATTGAACAGAATGTGCAAATGCTACTTTTTGGATTACAACCCCAAGAATGTCCCATCCATCATATCCACTGGCCATGCTGGCTTGTGAGTTCTGTGGGCTATAATAACCCCCTGGTTTAGGGAGAACAAGCATTAGTCTTTGTGGAAGTTTTTAATCTACTGTTGTGAACAGCGTAAACTTCTGTTTCATACTCTGTGGAGCTGGGGGGGGAGTCATGATAAAGACATTAAACAGGATTGTTATGGTCTGACACTTGAGGAATTAAAGCTGACTTCAAGTATGTGTGTACAATTTAAATCAGGACACTTGGTTCTATAATGAGGTGTATTTTATCTGGGGGTGATAAGAGCAGTTCTATCTTCCAAATAGTCTGATCAAGGATGTTCAAGGATGACCCTTCTTCAGAGTGAATAAATAGGAATCCTTAGTACAATTTCTGGAACAAAGGGAAAGCACTGCTGAAAGACAAGTACCGAACTAATTCTTTTACTGCACCCTTTGAATTTAAGTAAAGAACAGGATGTTCTCTAACTAAATTTACAGGAATACACGGGCATCTGAACAACACACTTCCTTGAAGCTCACTTGTTCAGCATCCAAAACCAGCAGAAAACTCACTGTGCATTTTTCAGGTCACAGTCTCTCCAGACACCCATTCTGTGGTGAAGGATGGGTGGTGCTTTCATGCAACATGAATGAGACAGTGAATGACTCCAGGGATAGGCTAAATTTACCTATCAACCCCTCTCCCCTTTTTAAGGTGAAAGAAGAGTACAAGTAGTGCCACAGTCATAGTGGATAGTGGAAACCAAGAGAATGACTTTGCTGTGCATGAGTCTCTATCACAGAATGGCAATTCTGAACAAAACCCTTGGTTATCTTTTAAAGAATTTCACACATTTGAACAGAAGCAAATTGGATGTATTTGAATAAGTAAACTAAAAATAAGTGAATTATGGAGGAAGATTTGTGCTAAGTTTGAACAGCAACATCTGCAAATCCATGTTGCTGCTGCAATAGAATAGCCTATGAGCTGTCGCATCTTCTTTTTGCATTAGGTCACCAATTCAATAGCTATTACAAAATAGGCTTCTTACCATGCTTGGATACTATGAGAAACTATGGAAAGAATTTATACTGATACTTTTGTTCTTTGCCAGTATTACTGAAGTTTCCAGATAAATTATGCTGGCAAGGTCTATTCCCCTCAGGTCAGTTGTGGCTTATCAAATTACCGTAGTTAGACTCTAGTCTGTGATAAATGATAATTACATCACCCCCTCAACTCCCACAGGTGGAGAGACAAATTTCCCTACCTACTACTACCCTGTAGTTTTGAGGTTTTTCCCCCAGATGGATGTCCTGGGATAGGACAAGGAACATTTTTAGTTAGGCTAAAAGCTAGATGAAGCAAATGCTAGTAATTTGTTCAGTGGTATTTCCTGTGTAAAACAAAATATGGTACCATCTGCATTGTATCTCTGATGTAAATTTGTTCACTATATCCTTAAAACCAATTTACAGCTCATTGTAAGCTACAGTTGTGTGCACTTGCATTTTGAGGTCACAAGTTATGGTAGCTTTCATGTTAACACAAGGTTAATTATTAGAAGAGACCAAAAGGTCACAGAATTTAACAGTTTGGGTTCTTAATTATTTGCCTCTGTGTTAAATGAGTTACCTGGAGCAGGCACTATTAAAATATGATCTACAATTCTAATTTTAGCTTTTTATTCAATAATCTTTCACTAAAGTTAAATTGTTGTGACATAACTACTGAATTCAGTGTTCATCCAAGAGAGTTTTTTAATTAAGCCAAAAACGTTTCCATATGCTTTATCACGGGAATATATGATTGCTTGTCTTCTTGTTGAAAGTGGTTTGGCATCAGATATTATACTAGAAGCATATTCTTCTTAATTTTGATCTAATCATGTTATCCTTGATCTAGAGATATTTGTACATAAGTGTACTGTTAACACATCACTATATATAGGAATTTTCATGCTAAATCCCAAAGATACTTGCAGACTCCCGTTCCATGTACTCTGTGCTTTCTTCTCTGTCTATGCCTCCTTTCATATGCATATATCTGGACAGAGCACCATAACCACAATTTTTACATCAGTCACCTTTGGTTAGCTGGGCAGAGGAGCCAACATGCTCCTCCCGCTCTCTCATTCAAACATTCATGAAAAATGGCCAACTATTTCCTCTTAGCTCCCACTGAGAGATCAACTATTGCTGTCCTCAGGTCATTAATTAGCAATTTCTCTATGAAAAAGGAAATTATTAATATAGTCAATTTATCTACAAATAAATACAAATCTTAACTAAGAAAAGAAACAAAACAAAATACACTACAAACACTGCAAAAGCTAAGAAAACCATTTCTTCTCTGTACTGTGTGGAAGGAAGAACTAATTATAATGCAGGATTCTCAAGAAAGGTTTACTTCAGCAGTACTTTAATAGGGGTTTTCCATATATTAACAAACTTGCTTTGCATGGAGGAGGGTTACTTCCTTGGATTCAGTGGTCTATTTTTATTCAAAATAACTCAGTGGCTTCCTAAATAAATCCATGAGAGACTAGAGTTCTGTTGCACTGCTAGCAAATGTCTTGCCTAATTCCAACAGCAAGCCTGGTATTCTTATGACAAAAAGGGCCTATTCTTTGGAGTAGCTGAACCCTGGAATGGAAAAGAAATAAGGAACAATGTAGAAAGCAGTCAGATGCCATTGGTGTCTCTCACACACATGGGGGATGGGAAAGAGGAGAATAGCTGACCTTGCCAGAGTAGTTCACTAAAAAAGGTAACATGAGGTCTAATATTTAAACCATGCAAGGAAAAAAAATCCTCTATTGAGAATACAAGGAAGATAGAGGAAAAAAAGATTATTATAAAACAATTGTTTTGCTAAGAATTAGTTTACTTGACTAATAGTTTCTTTAAGAGAATGAAAGGCTTCTTTTAAAAAAACCAATCCTTACATTACTATACTTTCTCTACGTCTGTGCTGAAATCAAGGTAAATCATGAAAAGGTCTGGGACACAAAGTCTGGGGAAAGTTTATAATATTCTTATTCTCCACCTTCCATCGATACAGGTAAAAGTTAAAAGATTTCCACCATCTTCCAGGATCATTTAAGTACATCAGGTACTTGACAAGTCTCCAAATGTTGTGAAACTGTATTCAGACAATCAGTAAGTGCACTTGAAGACAAAAGTATTCAAAATACCATATTATCCAACTGCTAGAAATATTCAAGCATGAATTTGTCCAGCTGAGAAATGGGCCTGCAGATTATGTTGATTATAGCTAGGTTTGATTTCTCAGCTCCATGAATTATTATGACTTTCCAACATCCAAATAGTTCTATTTAGTACTTCCAAAAAAATTCCACATAAAAAACTAGCACATTATCAAAGTGCCTTAGTGGTTGGGGAGCTGAGCTAGACTTGGAAAATCTGAGTTCAAGACCCCATTGAGCACTGAAATTCATTGTGTGACCTTTGGTTAAACACTCTCCTTTAGCCCAACCTATTCAATTATGGATCTGTCTTACAGTTTTCCCACCTATTTCCCATTTAACCCGTTTGCTAATCAAAGTATCATGGAACGATCTTATCCAGTGCTTTTCTGAAAACCAAATAAATGACATCCACAGCATTTTCACCATCTACTAAACTGGTAACCTGGTGGAAAAAAAGACATAAATTTTGTTTGGGAGGATTTGTTATTGATAAACCCATGCTGGTTCCTTCTGACCACTGCACTGACATCAAGGTACTTGCAGACAGACCCCTGCATAATCTGTTCCAATTTTTTTTCCTGGTATTTATTGGTACTTAGGCTTAATGATCAGCAATTTCCTAGATCTTCTTTTTAAACTTTTTTGAAGAGCGGGATAAAGTTTGCCCTTCTTCAATCCTCTGGCACCTCACCTGTTCTCCAAGGTTCCTCCAAAATCATGGCAAATGGTTAACCTACATTTCACTTGAGCAAATGATTTATCTGCAATAACAGTAGCTCTTTCCCATTTCTATCCCTTCTTACTATCTGTTTTTGCACCCATTCTTAAATGTTACGTTCAGATTTTCAGTTCCATCACCACCAAAAATAGTAACTTACATGTTGTGATAAGGAAAATTCCGTTAAAGAAGTCTCTGGACTTCTTAGAAAACTTATCTGTCCTTGGACACAAATAATTAATGGATATAAAAGACAATATATTAGGAAAAAAGACAAGGAAAAAAGGGAGAAAAAAAGGAAAGAGGACAGCAGAGATTGTACTAACCGCTGGAACATTACCCCAATCCTTTATGCAAGCAAAATTTTTGCAACAAAGACTTTTACCACATATGGAGTGAGAAGTGCCAGATCTCCAAGCTGGTTTCAAAAAGGAAAAGGAACTGTACATCACATTGCAAACACACATTGCCGAACACAGCATACCAAAGAATTTTAGAAAAAAAGAAAATCTGGACTACAGCAAAGCCTTTCACTGTGTAGATCATGAGAAACTGTAGCTCACTGCAAAAGTAATGGGAGTGTCAAAACATTTGATTATCTTGATGTGTGGCCTATACTCTGGACAAGAGACCGTTGCAAGGACAGAATATGGTGACAGAATGGCTTTAGATTGGCAAGGAAGTCAGATAAACATGCATTTTATCACCTTCTTTAATTTATGCACAGAGTGGATCACACAGAAAGCAAGATTAGACCTGGAAGAAGGAGATGTGGAAACTGGAGGAAGGAATATCAAAAGATATATAAATACCATACTATTAGGAGAAAATAGCAAAGACATGGGCCTCAGAAGATTGACATAATTTTAAAGACATAGAAAGAAATATTTTCAGTTCCTTGGCTATTTCATCAATGAAAATATCGACTATACTGAAACAAATCAGAAGAAGCCTAACATTTGGGAAAACAGCTATGAAATAATTAGCTAAGAAACACAAATGTAGTATCACTGAAGATTATTAAGATTATCCATGATATAGTATTTCTAATTTCTATGTATAGGTATGAAACAAGAAGGAAGCTGACAAGAAGAAAACTCCATTAATCTGAAATGGGGTGCTGGTTCTACAGACTCAGTAAACTGCTAAAAAAGAAATGAAGTAATAGCACGCTAGTAGTAAAGTATCTGCAAAAACAAACTAATGAGTCAGAGCAAATGAAGTCTGAATTCTCTTTAGAAGCTATAATGTATAAACAGATGCTATCATATTTTGGATATATTGTGAGATGACATAACTCACTAGAAAAGATAATAATGCTTGGCAAAATGTAACACAACGCAAAATGAGGAAAAAATGCATTGCAGGTCGATTGACCAATCAAGGAATCATGAGTTTAAAAGACCTGGGCAAGGTTCTCAAAAACAGGATCTCATCAAAGTCTCTCATTCAGATAATCATTTTAAGTCAAAACCAATCTGACAGTACATAAACACCATATATATCACATAATAGCATCAAGAATAATTGTATGGATCCCATGTTTGTTAAAAGTTAAGCAACTGAATTCTTTAGTCAGGCGAATGAGTAGGTGTCAGGTGAACCCAAATCTGTTAATCAGTCAATTTGTAACTATTTCAATTTGTTCCAAAATATCCTCTCTTCTCATCTCTATAATTTATATCACATTTTCTGCTTAAAGTCAACTAAAGAAAAGCAACTGAAATGAATGGGACTTGTTAGTCAACACTGATGTAAACTGTTTTGTTTCAAAAGTGCTCATCTAGCTGGGACTAAAACTGAATTTAGTTCTGTGGTTTAAACGTCCGTCTTTCCACAGCCTTCATCTACAATTAAAGCTTAGCCTCTCAGCAATTTCTTTATCTCTGCAGTATGCTACTCACATATTATTATAATAATATGCCTACTAAAATTTCAAATATAAACTGAAGTATAATGTATAATAGACTTTCATATTCTAACTTGGATAGTGCTTTTTGCCACCTACTTTTTTTTTGTCATTACCTCAAAACTAAATGCCAAATTCATCAGTGCAAGTGATTATTGTACAATATACATCAGTTAAACTGAAAACTGGTTGAAAATGCGGCTCAGAAAGCTACTTCTTTGTACTTCTGTATTTTGGGATTATTTTGGAGCAGTGGGGTTGTGGAATGTGTAGAATGAGAACCTGCCACATTTGTGGGTGATTTTTTTTTCTTGCAACATTTAGGGATATTTTTTCACTTTTTTTTTGTTTTTTGTTTTGTTATTGAAGGTATGAAGGCCTTTGGGTTGGGGATCAAAAAGGGGCAAAGGGCCATATGTGGCCATACTAGATCAATGATGCACAAATGTGCTTCTTCAAGATGCTATGGGACTTGAACATTTGCCAGCATATCCCATAGCAGGGTATCATTAAAGTTCCAGTCCCAAAAAATGTGGAGAGGTCACATTGCCACCCATTCTGGCATAAAAATGAATATACTATAATTCAATATAGTATATTACAGATATTAAGCTAGTGAGTCAAGACAGCAGAAATCTGAGAGCTCAAAACTGCAGGTTTGTGTCTCAGAATGGATCCCTTTAAAAGCCAAAGTGCAAAATTTCACCACATGTCATCCCTTCAATCTGTGCAAAACAACAGTTCAAAAGAACAATTGGTGACATTTTTCCTATCAATATAAATCTTAACAGTACAATACCTTAAAAGACACAGAGAAGCCTAAGAAGCATTAAGCAAAATTTTACAAACTGAATTTTACTAGCAAGCCATAACAATCACAGAGGCGAGCAGGACAAATTTACTGTATCACTTCATTTGGGTCCCAATGTAATAACAGGTTATTACTAGCAACAGGTTTCACTTTACTGTTCCAAAGCTTGCTCCATTTTACTTTTCTTCTTCCCTCATACACTTGGAATTGTGTCTTCTGAGCAATCTTTTGCTGCCAGGGTTGAGAAGGCCTCGCCCATTCCTAAACTTGCTTCGCTTCTTTGAGTTTTAACATAAAAACCTATAGGTTAACAGCAAACTTTACTTTTCATTGCTAACAATGTGGCAAAATAGCTGTTAATTTTGTAAAGCAAGTTGTAAGACTGAAATTCCAGAGACTATATGGGAATGTTCATATTTTAGTAGTGCACCAAGTCAGATGTTACCCCTCTATACAGCTACAGCCCTCAGCACATTCAAAATGTTGCACATACAGCAAATTCCAAGTGTCTGAACTGGTTCACAGAGAAACAGAAATGAAAAGCAGGAAGCTTTCATTATCCTTTTCATTCTCCAAACAACTGTTATTTATAAAAGCATATAATTTGTAACAAAAAATAGTCTTCCAGCTAAAGAGAATTTTTAATCCTCCAAGCTGAAAAACAAAAGAAACAGACCCAAAACAGTTCAAGGAGGAGGAAAGGGGAAAGTGGTTATCAAGGTTATTTTTTGGAACGACTGTTCCAATATTAGCATTATATCATTGCCCACTGGAACATAAACTAATTTAAAACCCATATGGGTCTAGATTTCTAGGAAAAAATCCTGATAAAATCCGATAACACTTTCATTAAACAGATAGCAAAGAGTGTCCATTTCATCCAGTCATTTAAATCAATGAATGTCGCTCAGAGAAGGTTTAATCATACCATGCAGGTGTCATCACAACAACTTGTGTATAGCACAATTGAATAGATCCAAACTATGTGGAAAAGAGAAAAAAATGGGAAGCACTCTTAAAAGACTCGTCTAGGAAGAAACACAGAAATGTTAGATAAGATGTATATAAAAAAAAAATAACGTTAATCTGGTATTTAGACAAGGCCCACCATGTCACTACTCTTCCATGGTGGTGGGATTGTGTGCTCCTATGAGGTGAGAGGCTATGCTGATGGTAGCAATGCTAATGGTAAGGTCTTCCACGTCAGATAGGCTTTGGCTGAGGAATCAGACTAAACATGCCAAACAGTTACTGTGCAGCAGCAGTATTTGGAGTGGGTGATAGCGGTGGAGAATCTCTCAGAGAAAATGCAGTGGCACCACAGCTAACGTTTATCAATACTGCACAGAAGAAAGCAAAGGTAAACCACTTCTGAAGACTTATACCTTGAAAATCCTACAATAAGGCAACCCAAAATGAAACAAGAGATAGCACCAAAAGATGGGACTCTCAAATTAGAAGGCATTCAGTGACATAATGGGGAAGAGCTGAAGACAAGGACAACTAGATCTGTGGCCAATAATGCAACTGGACTTAAGGTGAAAGGATGTTCAGCTGTTGACTTGCTCAGAGGTAAATGGAACGTCCAAAGCTGAACAACACATATTATATGATGATGCAATGTGATAAGCATGAAGCAGGGAAAGCTAGACATAGACAATTTACACAATGTTTTACTCAGGAAATGAAAATCTAAGAAATGGAGTAGCAGTGAAGAGAAATGTAGCAAAAGCAGCCAAAGGATATAAATAATAATAATATAAATAATAATATAATAAAATAAGCAAGACTTCAGGGAAAGCTCATCAGTATAATCATAATCCAAGTTTATGGTCCAGTCACAGAGGCAGAAGAAGAAGAAACTGAAAGGTTCTATGCTGGAGTCTGGGAGGAAATTGACCACACACCCCGACAGGACTTGTTGGTATTACAGGTGATTGGAATGCAAAAATAAGAAAGAGAGCAGAATCAAAAACTGTAGGAAAATTTGGTTTAGGATCAAGATAATATAAAAAAATAGTTTTGCACTATTATGCCTAATAGACCAGGAGCCATAAGAATTCTGGACTGAAGACAGAGGTACTGTAAGGAAACAATGCAAAATGACAATATCTCTAGCTACAAGATGACAAATGAAACTCTTCAAGCAGCTAAGGACAGACAAGATACAAAAATAAAAGAAAGTACAAACAGAGTGAGAACCTTGAACACAACTGTTCAACAGCTTGTGCCCAGGAACAAAGAGAACTACTGGAACAATCAATGCAGAGAAACAGTGGACCACAACAAAAAAGATGGAACAAGAGAGTGCTTCCAACAGACCCAAGAATTCAAAGGGAAATTTAAACCAAGAGTGGGGAAGCTCTAAAACCATCAGGGGAATACACTACATAATCAAGAAGAAATAAAAAGATGATGGAAATAATATACTGATGAACTATATAAAAGACAGGAAGGGATGACAGATTCATTCAAGCAACAACCATTTGAAAATGATTCCATATTTTTAGCTAGTGAAGTGGAAGGTGTACTCAAAGCACGTGGGAGAAATAAATCAATAAAAGCCTTGACTTTTAACATATCTAGGTTCAACTTTTACCTTGGAAATGGGTTGGTGGAAGAGTTTACAGTCAGAAACATGGTTTGGATAAAAAAAGGATTCAGACAGAATTTAAGGCACAAGAGTACACTTCACAGGAAAAAAAATCTCTTTTTACTTCTTCACAACTAAAATATGAAGTTAAAGAAGAAATGAAATCATACAACAGCTGTGGCCAATATATTTTCAAAGGGAAAATAACACTGGAAGACTTTCATGTGTTTTCAGTGGGGAAGCAAGAAGCCTCACAAGTTCCCACTCATAGTCATTCACTCATTTTCTCTCTCAGGCATTCATGCAGACATATTAGTCATTTGTTCAACTGCCTTTTTAAATATCTAATTTCAACAAGTCAGACCTAAGGGTAGATGCAGAAATAAATCCAAAGACTTTCACATTACTGCACAGCTTATTCTTTAGTACAGTTTAATCTCTTTGTTTTAATTCATTACGGAATATAAACAAACTTAAATGTGTATATTTATGAATCCATAGATATGAGTTAGTATAATTGCTTTTAGGGCTATGCAGAAGATGAAGTATTAAATATAAAAGTTGTACTTTAATGGAATTTTCTTTCTGAAAGAATACAATTTGAATCGTCTTGTGAGGCTGCCTAATTTTCACCTTTCTTTCATTACACACATAATGGAGGAGGGAAACAAGAGTTTCTTTGTTTGTGTACATTAGCTCAGAGCTGTAAAAGTCATTCAGTGGAACTTTTACTATGTTTTCACCCCTACCTTGCTTGTAACAACATTTCTAGTCTCTAAAATTACAGGGGGTGCAGCCAGACTAAGTAATCACCTTTCACACTTGATTCATGGGGTCTGAAGAAACGAATTTCTTTGTATTACACAAGAAGGAACTAAGAGGCACTTACTCCACCTACTGTAAACTTTGTTGTTCCAAATAAATTCATAAATAATAAGAATCCTTTAGTAAGCAAAGAAGTCTGTATCACAACATCTGAAGTGGGAGCATATAGTCCTTCTCAGATAATCCCATTCCACCCCCACCCCCAATAAATACTCAAGAAACACAGTCTTATGTGTGTATTAGTCTGGAAGGTTAAACATGTAAGATAATGCAATACATATATTAACAGCTTATGGAAAAATTACCGCTTTAATTGCACTTTGCACAAAATATAAAAAGCACCTTACCACAGTTCATGTTAGACTCACTTGCAAGAAGCACTATTCTCTCTCATTCCCCACATGCACAAGCAAAAAGATTCTGGGACATTTTTCAAAAGGAGGTCACATAATAGCAATGACTCATACAATAAAGTCTAGTTTGTCACAGGATACCAATGGCAGAGCATGAAAGCAAAAAAGGGGGATGTGAAAGATCTAACAGCGCTAACTTAAAATTCTTAATTGCCTGCTAAGAAACTAAGCCACAATCCTTTACCTGCTTAGTAATCTCCATCAAATTCAATGAGACCTTCAACTTAGTAAACATGTGTGGAATTGTGCTGTGAAAGGCCCATGAATGCCCACTTATGTAGAAGCAAGCCTCACTGAACTCAGTGGGAATTGTCTAACTAAACTAATAGGATTATGCTGTGAATAATTTACACATCTGTATTACCAAGCTACATCTTCCTCAAATTCTCTATTTAAATATAATATTAATCCCCATTCATGACCATTTAGAAAGAGAAATTTATCATAAGCACTAACAAGCAATACTGCATAAAGATGGGCTCATTTCAGTCTGGCTCCAGCCATGGTTTAGGCACAAAAATTACTTCAGATGCCTTATAAAAGGATAGGGACAGGACAAGCAGGTACATTTTCCAGGCCTTCTTCAGTTTTCAAATAGCCTTTGTATTCTTTTAGATTAGGAATGTGCCATTGGCCCTCTAGTTGTTTTTGAACTGCAATTCCCTAAAGCCCTAACTAATACTGTTATTACTGTTGTTATGTGCTGTCAATTCAGCTGCAACTTATGCTTACCCTTTGACTGAGAGAGAGAGCTCAGATCTTGCAGACTCAAACTAAGGGATATAGCCTCATGGAGCAAATTAATCTAAATGCAATATCGTCTTCCTCTTTTTCTGCTGCCTTTAACCGTACCAAGTATTATCATTTTTTCCAGAGTCATGTTGTCATGATATATCCAAAGGACAATAGCATCAGTCTTAGTTAGTCGGTGGTAAAAGAAATCAAAGAAATTGCAATCCAACAGAGAATCAAAAGTTTCCCACCTTGTTCTAAGCAAACTGTCTAGTGTATAGATTGGGGCACTTAATTTCTACAGGTCCACTCTGACTTGGAGAGCTAAATTTCAGAAGGAAGTATACTGATCAGTCTGTGGTAGTAATGCAGTACGGTCCTCTGATTTTAACAACTACATTAAACAACTGAGTGAGGTCAACTGGGGCCTGGAAATAGGATATCTTCAGTATGTTGGTGGCAGCCAACTCTATTCCTGCACCAGCACAAATTTGAGTAAAGTAGTGGAGAAATTTGAACTGAAGCTCAATCTAGAATGTAGAGGTAGTCTTGATTAGTGGTTTGTCTGACCACATTCTATTTTGGATAGGATTATACTTTGCCTCAGGGTTTAGGATGTCTGAGGGTACTGCCAGATCCAGCAATGACCACAGGTAAAAACGGCTGCTTCAAGCGTATAATACATTCCAGTAGTTTAGCCTGGTATCAGCCAAAACTGATCCCTGACAGACACAGCCAGGCCACAGTTATATACATTAGACTACAAAAACGTGTGTTATATGAGTCTGTCTTTGAAGATTTTCTGGAATACCACTGTTACTAAATGGGATCAGGCCAAAACATCACCACAACTTAGTAATTTTTGAAAGATACAATCAGAATTTGACATGTTGGTAGTTCTCTGTAAAGTCCTAGGCACTTGAGAACAACACAGATGAAAGACAAACTGCACAGCCTACACAAATCTTACTGTTAACTTTTAAAGAGTCTCCTCCATGGCTTACATCCCACCTGCCATTAAGTAGATAACTTCCTAGTTATGGCACCCCATATGTGGAATGTTCTCCCAAGAAGATCTCACTGAAGACAACTCTAATTATATTTCAGAAACAACTGAATTCCTTTTTATTTATAGAGACTTAAAAAAAAGAAAAGAAAAAGGCAAGTTTGCCATCTGATTCTAAGTCCTTCTTCACTTATTCCAATGAATGTTATGGTTGCATTTCAAAGGTAGTTTGACTATATTATTACTGTTCAATATAAATCATTCTTCTTCTTAGTTCTAGTGTTTTCCTATAAAACACTCTGGGAGTATTACTAAAGGGAAGCTTTGGGGGGGGGGTGATAATGATGATGGGGAATTAAAAGTTTAAATGTTTCTTTAAAATTGAAGTTACTGTGCCATGATTATAGTCTACTTCAGGTATTTCCAATCAAAGCAAAACTGTCAACATTACAAAAATCGGTCTCCAATATTAATTTTATTTTTAGTGTGTTCTCATAAAAAACAGTTTTAAATAAAACTAAAGGTTTTAGTACACATACTTAATATTATTAAATATATTTTTCCTCTGCTTTAAAAAAAACAAATTGTTTGCATCACTACTGTATTAAAACCCAAGAAAATACAAGACGTGATAAAACAATGAATATGTGACAAAGCAGCAGAACAGAAATAAAACAGCACAATCTCTCTTTACAATTACTAGGCTAAAGAAAATGTCTGGGAAGAAACATGTCACTTTGGAAGCAGAGAGATACTTCTATAGAACATCAGATGAACCTCAGTTCATGGTATGCTACACAGGGTCTTCCTCACAAAGCAAAGAGACTAGAGTATTCTATAGAAAAGAAGGTGACTCTAGGCAATTCCTGTTGACACAAGCTGTTTAAGGCCTTATAAACCATAAGTAAAAACTTGAAGATAGCTCAGTAGCTAACAGATGTTATACATGCTAGTACAATACACTACAAAGCAGACCAGCTGCTGCTTTCCATTCACTTCAGTTTTCAACCCAGGGTTTGAGTAGCCTCATAGAAAACATATTATACTAATCTAATTTGGAGGCTACCAGCCCAGTGGTTATATAATTTCTGAGGCAGCTAACCATGACACTAGATGCTTTTATCACGGAGGCCACTTGGATTTCCAGTGACACAGCTGAATCTTAAAGCAACACACCTTCCAAGTTGGAAGGGGAGCTACCCCATCCAGGATAGATCTATCAGCCCATCTCGCAAACACAGAAAGACTCCATCTTTCCAGGATTGGGTTTCAGTTAGTTAACTTCCATGCAGCCTCAAATTACAGCCAGATTTTTCCCACTCCCAACAGTTTCCATGCCAATATTATTCACAACAAAAACAAACCCAAATCCTCCACCGTATAAGTGGGTAACTTTGATGTTAATATCCCCAAAGAGATTCAGCACTTTGAATAATTCTGTTACTTTTGGACTGAAATGCAAACTAGTTTTACTGTCCCAATGGCAATCAAATACTCATCTCCATTAGTTGCTTTGAGGCTGGAGAGAAGGGGACAGTAAATTTTCCTAATGCATTTTTCAAGGATTGAGCTCTGAACTTACATTTTTAGATTTAGAAAGTGGGCAAGAATGTATTTGCACAGTTTAAGGATCATAACTCTCTTATCAGAGAGGCTAGACTGGTTCCCTCCATGCTGTCTTTCTGGCACAAAAAGTTTTGTGGGTTGTTGTTTTCTTAACAAGCCTTTGGGAACTACCTATTCATGAGGGAAGGGCTTTTCACAGTTTGGCAAATGTTCCATATTTGTTTTTTATCAAGTATGCTTTTAATTCTGCTTTAACCTCTGTAATCCCCCCTCAGTTCCAGGTCTGGGAAAAAGGTGTAATATAAAAACAACTGATGATGATGATGACAACAACAACAAGAAGAAATTTTTTCTTAGTAATTTCTTAGGATCCAAGCCAATATGCTTCCTTCAGTGATTATTACACTTTTGGGGTGGGATACAAATGTTGTGAACAGAACTGGAGTTTCATGTTGGCTCATCCCTATCAGAGACCCATTGCAGTACAGTGGTTTGGGCGGTAGACCCTGGAGAGACTAGAGTTCAAACTTCCACTCAAGCATGGAAACCCACTCGGCAGCATTGGGCAAATCACATTCTCTCATCCTCAGAGTAAGACAATAGCAAAAACCCCTCTGAACAATCTTGCCAAGAAAAGCCTGCCGTAGGTTTACCTTAGGATTGCCATAAGTTGGAAACAACCTGAAGGCATACAACAGCAAATATCTAATAAAGTCAAGGTTTTATCAGAAAAGCTTATGCAGTTGCTCTTTCAGATGCCAATATTGCTTCAACTCCCAGTAGTGAAAAGACTTCTATGTGAAGGAGCAATGGTATAAAGCTATAACCAGCCTCTCCCCCAAAAAAACAGAGCCACTGTTCCCTGCTACTCCTTTGTCACTGAATGTAATGTCAGACGGAAATTTATAATTTGTCCTAAGCACGGGAGATGGATAGCTCCTCCATTTAATTAACATATTTTTAATTTGCTATTATCTACCCAAGAATTCTATAGTTGAAACTTGAATGTTTTAAGATGCATTCTAAATCAAGCCAAGCATAGCAGGTTCCCAACTGTGCCAGCACTGGAGTTGGCTGGCATATATTCTGCCCAAGCCAGAAAGTGAACTGAAACAATAATTTCCCTTGAGCCTTCACAGAACAGATCCATGCCAGCTAGTCTCACTGCAATGGATTTCCCCAGCAGTTAAGACGCTATGACTAAACTGCCTTGCTTCAAGGTCATGCTTCTTGTAGTTAGCACACTGTAGTTAGTACATTTAACTTAGACTGCAGTTTTAAAACTTGGAAAACAGTCCATTATCTAGCCATTGGATGTTCTTGTGACCTGAAACACAATCCATGAATGTTCTCCTATGTTAAAGAATATGCCAATCATAATCCAGAACAATATATTTTTGTATCAAATAATCTCCAATGATTACCAGGTGTACAAGTTTATTGTGCTCCCGCTAAGATGCACATTTTAATCAATTCAATCATTCAATTGGTTTTTATTCTTCCCATGAGATGTTTCACATCTTGTGAAGTGATTTGCATTCATTCTGAAATGTATATGATGAAACAGTTCACTGGAAATTGTAGATGAAGGCCTGGAAAATTACATTCCCTTTTAGAAAATCAGCTTGTTTATCAACACAAGGTTACCTCTGGCTAACCTCGAAACTGAAACTCTCTCTACAGACCTTCTGACTGGCAATTTTTTTTAATCTCTTCTTTGTTTTCCCAACTTTATTCTATGTTGGCCATTTCAAGCTTTTAATTATATAATATTTACTTCAAATACCTATGAATAGTGTAATTATATAAAGTGACAGACATGTTGTTGGATACATATGCACACCAGAATACTATACAACCAAAGACTTTTAAATACTTGGTCTGAATTCTGTTGGTTAGTCCCAAATGAATTAGATCTATCAAATCAAATGCAGAGTGATGAATCAATGATAAATATTGATTTGATTGATTCAACACGTCTACTCTGGTCAGGATTAACAATGCAATTCTGGTCATTTTTTTTCATGATTTTTAGAAAAGCATGTCTTTTCACTCACACAAATACATTCCCACTCACAGACAGTGCTATTTTAAATTCTTTATTACAGCTTTTCAAATGTGGGTTGATGAATTACTACTTTATGGCATCTGCAGCAGGATTTAACAACGATAATATAGAATACCAGTCACAGCATATGTCAGGGTGGAGCAGAGGAACCTCAGAAATACTGTAAGCTGAGCCAGAAATTAGAATCTGTGCCAACATCCTAATCATGTGCCTATCACATGCATTTCTACAGTCAAACAGTGCATGCTATGTTCAACTGATTATACCTAAGATATCTTATTCCATGTTTAACTGACAGCCATAAGAAGACTATCAGGAATCAGGTGTTGAATGCAAGTCAACCTAATCAAGTAGTAAACCCTGTGGAGGTGTGATGAAATGGCTGAGTTACAAAAGTTGGCCTTGATATACGGTGGTAAGTGAAACTTCTGGGTGGCATGTTTTGTTACAAGTGTAGCAATGACTTCTGAAGCTATGCTCTTTTGTGTGACAAGACTTGCTCCAAGCCTTATTCAGGCGATACAGGTTGCACAAAATCTCATGTAATGTGTTATTAAATACAGAACACAGGAATATGTTGGGAACAGCTTCTGAAATTCTAGAATTACAATATGTTCAACTCAGGTAAGGCAACCAAAACCGTGTATTTAATCATGCAGTATCAACATTGCACCAGTAACAGCTACTCAACTGTGGAATATGCTGCCTTGGAGTGTGGTGGAGTCCCTTTCTTTGGAGGTTTTAAAACAGAGACTGGATGGCCACCTGCCAGGAGTGTTTGACTGTATATTCCTGCCTAGCAGGGGGTTGGACTGGACAACCCTTGCAGTCTCTTCCAACTATATGATTCTATGGAAATAAAAGTGTGCCATTTGCCAACAAAGGTGATGTAGTTCAGTTCTCCAGCTGCAGACAAATATACCTTCTTGCCATGAAAGACTGATTAAAGGCCCTTTTACACTACACAGCTGTAGCACTGTGATCCATTTCATCTACCATGGCTACATCCTACAGAATCCTGGTGTTTGTAGTCTGGGGAGGCACTAGAGCCCTGTGGATAAGAATTCAAAACAACCCTTACTAAACTGCTTACTAAATCCTAGTATTCTGCAGCATGGAACCATAGCAGTCCAAGTGGAATCATAGTACTAGAATAATAATCACCACCACCACCACCACCACCACCACCACTTATATCCCACTTTTTGACAAAAATTGGGCCTCAAAGCAACTTACCGATTAAAACAATTTTAAAACATATCAATAGTACATTATAAAACAAAATAAACTATTAAAGAGTTAAAACAGTTAAAATGAGATTAAAATATTGCAATTGAAATGAAAACTAACCATTCTTTAAAAACTTTCTGTATTAAACACTTGCCTGAATAAAAAGGTTTTAGCCTGCTGCTGGAAGAACATGAAGGGGGGCATTCTGGCCTCCCTGTAAAGGGAGTTTGAGATTCCAAGGGCAGCCACAGAGAAGGCCCTCTCTCGCATCCCCACCAGCTGTGCTTGTGACAGTGGTGGTGCAGAGAGAAGGGCCTCTCCCAATGATCTCAGAGACCAGGCTGGTTCATACAGTGACATACAGTCTGTCAAATAGTCAAATAGTCTTCAGTGCAGGGTGAGCAACCTTGTGGTACTGTAGAGCCACAAACTGCCACCATTCCTACCATCAGATTTGGTAACAGCAGCTATCTGGCAGAGAAGGGCGCCAGGATATCCTGCTGTATTACAGACCACATTAAAATGGCATGAAGAGCATGGGGTAGGCAAAAGAGGAAGCCAGAAATGACAAGCTAGGAAAGTGAAAAACAGTTAAATTTTGGCACTGAGTCAGGCAGCATGGCTTACAGAAATCATTAATGGAGTGGCAACGGGTGCATAAATGGAATAGAGAAGTCACATATTTCTCACCCCTGCATGTGGCGTCAGCCAACATTTGAACAATGCCTACAGATCTGTAAATGGACTTAGAAGATCTCTGTCTTATGAGACAACCCATAATTGGTGTTTTCATTTGGAAACCTGGTGTATTTCCCACCATACAGAGAAGTGAGGTTGTTATATTTGGTATGTGGCAGTACTGCAGCAATGGAACTCTCTCTGCAAGGATGCCACATTAATTCTGTCTTTGGTGTACTTTCACCAACTTTTTAAATGATTGACATTTTTCTCTTATCTTATTAATGAGGGTCCTTTTGTTTCTTTTTATTTTAGTTTGATTTTTTTAAAAAAAAACATATAAACTTACTTTTATTTGTATAACACCTAGAGTGCTCTTAGAGATGGGCAAGCTACAAGTCTGCTAAATAAAATAAATAAATTCATGCACTATGGCTGTACTTAATACTATTAAAAGCTAAACTGTCTGTGGAGTCTAGATTAAAAATGCATGTATTAAACTTGAAGGCACCAAGAATCTATTTTTATATTTACCAACATTTTGAAACATCCTTACTCAAGTTCTTTGTCTTCTTGCTACTAAAAGCTTTTCAAAAATAGGTGCAGTAATGTTACTATTGTAATTTGTTGATAAGGTTACCCATTGGTGAGCAGCAGCATCTTTTTGTTTGTTTTCGCAAAATCAATCTACAGTTCAGAACCCTTTGCTTAGTAATTGCTACATTATAACAATAAGGCAGACAATTTTAGAGGAATGTGTATTAGATCAGATTAGCTGCTTTACTTCTAAATTGGAAATATCTCACTTCCATATTTGGTAACAAGACAGTCTGTTAACATTAAGAAGATACATTCAAAGATGTTTCAAAACAAATTTCATGTTCAAGATAGGATTGTTTAAGTACAATTGTCATAACTGAACATGTAAAATGACATATGCATATATCCTCAAACTACCAGATCCTATGCATGTTTACTTAGACATGACCACATTATGGTCAGTGGAACTTCTACAAGACAAACTCCACGGAATCTCAGTGTAATATTATTTTTCAATAGCATTTTAGAAACTATTCCAATTTGTGTAAGCTAGTTTCTTATTTACTGTGCAAAGACAGGGGCTGTGCCTCCTCTTGCTCTCTAATGTAAGCGTTTTCTCATATTTTTGCCAATTAAAAAAACTAAACAGAATGATACACAAGCAGAAAACTGATTTGGGCTTTTAATATTCTCCAGGCTTACTGTTTAAGTGTTTTTTAAAAAATTGTCAATAGTCATGCTTTACCAAATATCAAAATCCTGTTCACACATATCATATACGACAGCTGATAAGCCTGCCTTACCAGCTACAACAGCATTTTTTTAAAGCAATGATCTGTAGGTCTGATCATCAAAATGGAATTTGTAAGAAAAATGGAGGCTGTTGAAAGAAAAAGTCATACCTGGGTACATTTTAGAAGAAGCCTTTAAATGGTTTTTAAAAGATTAAAAATATTTATGTTTACTCCATGCAAAGCTTTTCTGATCTGATTTATTCCACTTTCCATGTATATTGTTATTTCTCAATAAAAAAAATCTGCTGAAACATGTTAAACTGTTCCTCTTACTACACCACCATTCAGTAGTATCATTCAGGACAGTACTAATTAGATATGTGCAAAATGTATCTATACCAATAATGAAGCATGAATATACCGTCACACACTGCCTTGGAGACCCTGAGTGTAAGGAAGAGGATTCCAAATCTGAGGCAGAAGTTTCTCCAAAAGCTTGCTCAGCAGCAGATAACAACCAACAGCAGATGCCTCAGCAGGGGGAATAAATATCAGAAGACGAGGCAATACAGATTCTTACTGTGCAACAGAGACAATGCCAGAAAGAGGGGCTCTGCCACTCAGCTCATTTAAATAACAAATGAGCCTTAATGAGGGAACACCTGTGGCAATATCATTAGTGGATAATAGGTAACCAGCTGGCTCATCCTCTTCAGGGTCTACAACTGATCTTCCTGGTGGTTGAAGCCCTGTGCCATGTTCTCTGGACTCCTGACTATCTTGGATCTCTGCTTGTTTGATGATGACTCAGATTTGCCTTGTGGATTTGTTTGCTTTGGAACCTGAACTTTGTCTGGACTACCTCTGTTCTTGCCTTTGTGGGTAAGCTCTGCTCTGCTGCTTGCTAATTGCCCGCCTGGTCTGCCTGGGACACAACATATACAGGGAATGTGACTATTCAAGCATACCTCAGTTAACAGAGCTTCTGATAAAGAAGCTCCATTTTACATTATTTTACATCTTCCAGTCCTCATCCTCTGTCTAGCTGGACATTTTCTTAGCAGCACAGGCACTAGGAGGATGAGGAAGGAGGGCCATCAGGTTGCAAAACATGCCTGCAGTACACAACACAAATTTATAGTAGTAGTAGTAATACTACTACTAATAACAATAATAACAATTATTATTGTTGTTGTTGTTGTTAATTTTAATTAAAGAAAAAACTGGGGCTGTATTTCACTTACCTTGTTATATCAGATTGAATAGCAGAAATTTTTATTCTGAGTTCTGGTTCCACATTTTTCAAACAGTTTATATACTTATTTTTAAGACAAATGAGAGCAGAGAATGATTTTTCACAAAAGTATGTCATTACAAAAGGTATCAATATCTTCATAGCCCTCTTTGGTAGTACTGGAAAATCTGCTTACAAGTGAGCTGAGAAATCTTGAAGGGACTATCCCTTGAACTATAATTTCAAAGCACCACCTGTGGATATTTCTATAAGTTTGTCTTCCTCTGTTGCTGTGAACCCCTCTAGTCCATACCATTAACAGAAAATGGGTCTCTAATCCAGTTTTTGCTTGCATCAGGAATAGGAAAATACTCACAGAAATCATGCTGTAAACCTTTCAAATGTCATGCTATAAGTGAAGTGTCCTCCCTGACAACTCTTTGTTAGTGGAACCAAGAAAATTTGTAAGGTTTAGAAATGTTGTCCATCCGTCTGCCTGCCTGCCTGCCTCCCTGCCATTCATTCATTCATTCTGTTTTCACTGTAAAACCTCCTAACATTTTTTCAGTCTTTCCTGGATTCCCTGGCAGGGGTCTGCAGAGCACAAGTTAAGAACCAATGTGTTAAATAAGTTGCATGTTTGTGTGCATGTGCGTGTGTGTACGTGCGTTTATGTGTGCCTTCAGATCACATGTTGATGTATGGAGACCCTGTGGATTTCACAAGGTTTTCTTAGGTAAGGAAATATTCAGGTTTTGCCAGTTCCTTCTTCTGAAATATAACTTACAGCAGTGGGTATTCAAAGGTAGTCTCCCATCTAAGTACTAATCAAGGCTAACCCTCCTAAGCCTCCAAGACCAGGCAGGATCTGGTGCCGTTAGGGTATTTAGAAACAATTACAAAGTTAAGGTCTTTCAAAATCAGCAATCAGATACAAATAGCAGTGTTCACATTTCTGAACAAGAAAAATAAGATACACTATATCAAAGGTGTTGAAAAATTACTTACTTTATCCCAGATTTGTAACCCAATATCAGATCATACATCTCCCATAATAAAATCTTTAAAAGATATTAGACACATAACTAGCAAGGGCAGATTAAAGTGTTTGGGGCCCTGGATTAATTCCAACATCATGAGATCCTTTGTTCATGCATATGACTGCCCCTTACAGGGTTAAGGGACAGGTGGCTCTGAGCATGTTGTTATCCTGGTCCCAGTAGGTAACATCAGAGCTGGGGACTCAAAGCAGTGACACCAGTGCACCAACTGCCTTTCACTTTCTCTGTGGCTGAAAAAGGTGATCAGAGTAGATGTAAACGGTACTGCCTTTGGGAAATTTGGGAGGAGCAACGCACAGTGTTTGAGGAGGTCAAGTCTTTCATTTCTAGAAGCACTTCTCTCTTGACTACATCACACTACAAGGTGTGAGGGAAGGGCATCAGTAACAGTATGTATGGAGCCACTAAGGACCCTGGATAATCTGCTATAATTGCACCATTCATAATTCAGCTGTGATGAATAGTATCAGTTTTAATGATTTAATGACTGTGCCTAGTCTTTAATTCAGGGGTGGGCAACTGCGGAAGACCAGGGGGCTGTATTAACCCTCAAAGAGGCCTCGGAGGTCCACACACACTTCCACTGCACCTGTACCGGAAAAAACAAAAACAAAACAAAAAGTGGCCTTCAAATGCCCCCTAGCAGACAGACCGATGTTTGGGGGTTTCAAGAAGGTGATTTGAGCCAATTTTTAATTTTATGTATTTATTTTGCAAAATATTGTTTTTGGCCCCTGTGGAGACCACATGGCCCTTAAAATGGTAGAAATGCCCTTCACACTCCTTAGAGATTATTTTTGGGCATTTTTTGAAAATTATTTTTGCCTTTTGGAAGGGGGGCACCCCTTTAAATGCAAACAGTTTGCAAACCATTTGCATCAGTGAAACTGACTCAGTTCATGCTGCTGCTACTGCTGATTGTTGATTAACACTCATCTTCACCAAAGGGAAAAACATCAACACGTATAGTCAGCAACAAGGACAATCAAACATAACACTATAAACACACCTAAAAAGAAAACCGCAACACTCAGCCAGTTACTATCTACCACCGTAACTTCAGGCACAACTCAGCAGTTAAATCTGTCAAATCAGAGAACAAGGTCCTCAACCTTTTAGAAAAACCAGTGAGATCCTCCTGCAACTGGATGTCCAAAGGACGACTGTTCCACAGATGCAGAGACAGGTCTTGAAATGCTAGCAACACTGACAGGGTTGTGTGCATCAGTTGAAAAGACAATAATCCCTTATCTACAGTTCTTAGATTCCTAGATGGTACATACCATGCTACCTGAGCTGCCAGGTACTGGGGGAAATTAGAGCACAAAGCCTTAAATTTCAGAACCAAAATATGAAACCGGTCTTGGCCCAGACTGGTTGCCAGTGAAGGAATCTATACAGGGAAGAGACATGTGAATATTTAGGGAGGTTTAAAACACTAGTTTTAATTCACTGTTCTGGATTAAAACCAGAGGAAGAACAGAAAAGGAAGGCAAACCTGCCAGTAGCTTATTACAATACTTCAAGTGTGAGCAATAATCCAAGGCTTGGACAAGCAGATAGGCAGTCTAAATAGTCAAAACCCTATGGATCATATGGAAGTTCAAACAAAGGAAATTACACGTTTTTGCTATTAACCCGACATATGACCAAGTATCACAACTTGCAGAGCAGTTTTTGTTGCAGTGTTAAATCATTTAGCCAGACGGTTTGGATACAGTGCATCCTCCACAACCTTTTGATCCCAGTAGCATGTCTTCCAGCTCCAACTCACTCCCTGGTATCCCCCTCCCCTATTTGTTCCTCCACATCACTGGGTAACTGACTTGAGTGCTTGAAAGAAGGAATCCAGATATATCAAATCCCAACTAGGGATGAGACAAATCCAGAATTTTCCAAATCTGGATCCTAATCCCTGGAAGGTTCTGGGAATCCATGAATCTCACGAATCTCGAATCTTTTGAATCCTTTTTTAAAAAGGAGTTTAAAAAGCAAGGAAAAGAAGGATAATCTTGGGCTAGACACACTCTCTCAGCCTTAGCAAAAGCCTAGGCAAAGGCAAACCTCCCTCTGAAGAAATCTGGCCAAGACAATTGTCCTAGTTTTGCCTCAGGATCTCTCCAGATTGAAAATGACATGAAGGCCCTTTCTACACAGGCAGGAAAATGTGGATAAATCCCACATTTTCCTGCCTGTGTAAACAGGGCAACATACTACAGTAGAGAGATAATCCAGGTCAAAACTGGCTTTTCTTTGCATAGCTCCTTCTGGTATCCTGGAGTCTGTAGTTTGATGATGCACCAGTACACGTTGGCAGAGAAGGCTGTGACCCCTTGTAAAACTCCAAACCCCAGAATTGTGTCTGAAAGAGGTTTGCAAGGGAGCTATGCAAAGGAATGTTTCAGCTATCCTTGAAATTTCAAGCCTATAGCTTCCAGTCAAGTACTGAACTTAAATATGAAATGTTCAATTTAAATATCTTAGAATACAAGCCCAGATGTAATTTCTGAAATTGTTAGCAAAGGCCATTATTACTCCAAGGGAAAACCTCACCTACTTACTATCTTCCCTTGTATGTATGTTCCCCCTGGTTTTCAGGCATCCCGGTCTCCCTGGTTTTCAGGTGTCCTGGTCTCCAACAATCTATTCAGTTGGCCGATTCAAAAGATTCAGTTTGCCTATTTTGGCACAGGGATTTGGATTCAGGAATCTCAAATCCTTACCCAGGATTCGAGGATTCAGTTGGCCCTAATCCCAACAATGTTTCATTTGTAGGGTGGGAGGGAGGCAAAGTTATCTTAACTTTATAGAACACTACGAAATTATCTGCTATCCCTGCATCAACAACCTCATCTAGCTCAGTGTCTAGGTTCCTAAACAGGGACAGATCCAAAGTTCCTCCAGCTGTATAAGTGGGGAAGGGGGTGTCCATGATTTCCAAATTAAAAACTTCCAAAAGGAAGAAAAAAATTCTGAGAAAATGAAGAAGTATCTCCATAGGACCTTCCTGTTCATACACACACACATCAAGTTGAACACTAAAAAGAATTCTGTTTTGAGATCTTTTAATTTAAAATCAGGTTTTAACATTTTAAATACATGAAATATATTAACATGACAATATTTACAAAGTTCCAGTAAACTGCAGAATGAGGAAAAATAATTTGTATAATGTAAACTAAAAGTCAATTAATCTTAAATTAATTTGATTATTGCCACTTATGCAAAGAGACTTGATTAGTGAAACTGTCAACTACATTAAGGAATTTAACAACCATGACTCTGAAAATAATCTTAGCAAGGAAATTGGGATGAATGCTTTTAAATCACTACCTCCTCCAAATATCCCTTTATGTTCACATGAAGTATAGCTGGAGCCTCCAATTCAATGTACAGCCATACAAAAAAGACAATCAGATTATCTCCAGAAAGCTGAAAAATACCAAAAATGGTTATATTGAAATGGTCTTCTATAGGACAAAGAAGCCTCAAAACCACTGCAATACCTGGTTATTGATAAACATAATTTCAATCCAGAATAATTTATAGGATTTTTGGTCACCATTAAAATCTTAAGAGGTTTCCCATTCACAGGACAGCCCTTGACCAAAGTCAGCTTTTCGGCAAACAACAACCACAACAAAACATTAGAATATCATTAGTTTGATCTTCACTCATTTATTTCCCAGAGTGTGTTTTCTCCCCCCTGTCAGTTCTCAAAAGAGAAGTACAAACACTATGTTGATACAATAGGGTTTACAATGAAGACGTTCTGAGGGTACAGGCCACTCTGGTTGGTTTTTTTAACTAGAAGCCATACAATACAGATATAATCATTCCCAAATAAGCAAGTTTTCTCAGACAAGAAAATACACAGTACTGCTGTAAGCTTTCCAAACAGAAATAACTGAAACAGAACATCTCTCTTTATGGTTTATTCTAATTTCCCCCTTTGCTACACTAAAAGTGCAATACAACACCAAGTGCAACAGAAAATACCTTGCATTCCAAATTTCATAGAAACTCCTGAAATCACTGGTTATGAACTTTAGGATATAAGATATTTCAGTTGTCAGGAAATGAACAATTACAGCAAATGAATGCAATAGTGATATTCTGCTGATTCCCATAATTCACAGATTGTCTTAACCAGAAAAACATGTTGGATATCAATGTATCCAGAAAGTTATTTATAGTCCAGAAGCTCTGAGTGTTGCAAACTGTAAACACACGTATGTTAATCAGTATTGCAAAGAAAGCACAAGACAGCACATTACACCTTTTTCTCATTAAGCACATATGATTTTTCTATGTGATAAACCAGCCACTGCTATTCAGACTGGTGCATGGAATATGGCTACATAGTGGCAAAGACCTCTGCTGCAGAATGTATGTGACATTACTCCTTTCTGCAAAATCTTCTTCCCTTCCATACCCAGAAGACATGGTGACTTTTTTTTCTCATTCCTGAAAATTCTTCACTGCCTTGCAATGTAGTCCAGTAGACATGGCCTCTTATTTAAAAAGAAGTAGGACTTATTTAAAAGAAATAGGACTGGCAAGCAACATAGCCATCATCACTTTCTCTGAAGCAGTGCCTCTACATTCTACATATTTCTTCATTTGGAAAATAAAGCTATCTTCTTTTCCATCTTCTGTGCTAACAAGATTTTGCAAATGCATCTTTTCTACCTCACAAGAGACTTGACAAAGTATCATGAACAATTCTGCAAGGGGCTTGTTAGGGTAGCCAAAATGGGATAGTCTCGCTCATCAATGCTGGAGTTCATATTTCATGCCTTTTTAGAAGTAAATGTTGTATAGATAAAGGGCTCATTATCTCTTCTACAAGACATTTCTTCTATCTATAATCTAGATACCATGAAGACAGAGCGAGTAAATGCTTTTTTTCACTTTTCACTTCATCATTTTGTGTTGAGAAGGTCTGGAAGCTATCACCTACAAAGCCAACATTAGCTGAAAAGAAGTCACAGAGTTTAGAGAACTGTACTAACCCCTGTTAATCACGTGGGTCATCTTTACTGCCAGGACAGAAGTGAGATGAATTAATCCATCCTGGCACTGCATTTTTATAGTTCATCAATAATCCAGCAATCACAAGGTTGAGGCTGGTTTCAACCATCCAGTCTTAATAGCTGGCAGCTTGTCTAGACATCTGCCAAGGGACTGGCAGTTTAACAAGGCAGCATGTAGAGCTTGCCTTGACTGCTACTTGCCTGACGGCAGAATGAAAGCATGTTCAGATTAGATAGCATGTGCCACAAGGGAAGAATTCTAGGCAAATGTGAATGTCCCTCTATCCTCTTGACACCAGTCAAGTGCATATTGCACATAACAAACATGGAATGAAATTCAGAACAAATGGCACCTTACATTAGAGCAGCTTAGAGCTCCTGTAATGATCCCTGAAATGTAATCTAATGGTACCTGTAAGGTAATGGCACCTTACATTTACAGCAGCTTAGAGCAGCAACTCTACATTTACAGGTGAGAACAAGTTCTATCTTTGCCTAGCAGCTTGCTACATGACAGAGAGAAGGGAAAGGAATTAACCAGCTAATCTGACTACTTTCTTACATTTGTGTGGATGGCCACAGTAGTGTCAGTATTAACGATATGTAACATTCTTACAGTTCTCCTTTTGGCATTCATTGATATTCTCTACTGTGTAATCACAGTTAAGAGTGCCTGCCTGAATAATGTCATTTAACTACAGATTCTTAATATATCTAATGTAGAATATAAATTTACAGCTTTGTTCGAACACTAGCAGCAACAGCAGCAAATTCTAACAGGCAGCAAAAGATTATTTTTCACTCTTTTGAAAGCATTATCAAGAACTTACTGGACAAAACTACGAAGTGGAAAGAACTTGTTTAAAACAGGCTACAAATCCTGTAACAGGTTAAGTATTCAGGAAATGAGACACACAGTATCTGTATGTTGAAGACTGACTGCGTCTATCAGTCTGTGCAAATAAGTGGGGAAGAATTTATCCATTCACACAAAACCCAGTTCTTCCCATATAAATGAATCTAAGTAGGTATTTTCTACTAGCATAATGACTGAAGGTCCTCTCTCCTCTACGCCCTCTTATTTGCACGGAATGCACCAGAAGCACTCCTGCCCTCATGATTTGCAGAGAAGGAAAATATCATCAGTAGAAGACTTATTTTATTTACAATATTCACCCACATTTCTCTTTTAGAGTGAAAATTTTAAGAAGAGGGGGTGTAGGTTAATGATGAAAAGGTAGAACATCTAAAAATGTAATTATTTTTTAGATATCATCTATTACTATATTTGTGGCAAGGGGGAATGATGCTGTTACACATTAACGCTCTTCTGCATTTCCTCCCATGAACCAAACACTCACAGAGATACACTTCACCTTAGCTGTGCCAAGTGGGAAAGAGTGTGATGTTTGCTAATTGTCTATTCCCTTCTCCAGGCCAAGTGCCACCCTTCATGCTATTCCAGGAGTTCCCAATCCTCTGCAGGGGATGGGACTGCAAAGATGGTGGTAGATGAATTGGTAGGGGCTGCTTTCTGTCTTGCCAGAGAAAAGGTTCTATCATAATCCTTCTGCAGAAAAAAAGAGTCCTTCCATCTCTAGAAGTCCAGTCCTGCACAAATCCAAATGGGGGGGGGGTAAGGGTTTGAACCTAGTACAATTATCTCCAGACTAAGTAAACACACCACTGTATAGTCTGCAAAATGGACTAAGAGGCAAGATAATGACAGTTGTTTGATGTCTGTGACCTTTGGCTGCTTACATTTAAGAGAAACACTACCCCTCACAAAGGGAATTCATGGTACTTCACATTTAAAATAACAAACTCTTCCAAAACATCTGAGAGGAAGAAAAAAAACTATACTTCCAAAATGATTTTTTCTTTCCTCCTTCAAACTTAAAGGGCCCAAGATTCACTTGATTTTCTGTGATTTATTATAATTATTACAAATAAAGATGATGATGATGATGATGACAGTATCACACTTGTTGACCACAATTAGCCTCAAAGCAGTTTACATATTAAAACAGTACAATTTCAAAACATATAAATATTATATATTGAAACAGAATTAAACGATTAAAGAATTAAAACAGCTAAAAAGAGATTAAAAGACAGCAATTAAAATTAAACAGTACAGCACCCCTTTGCCCATCATTTAAAAACTTTCTGTATTAGCCTGCCTGAATAAAAAGATTTTAGCCTGCTACTAGAAGGACAACAAGAGGTGACCACTCTGGCTTCCCTGGGGAATTCCAGAGTTTAGGGGATCCACCAAGAAGGCCCTCCCTCATGTCCCCACCAACCTTGCTTACGATGATGGTGGGACTGAGAAAGGGCCTTTCCTGATGATCTTTCAGACTATGCCAGTTCATAAAGTGAGATGCAATTTGCCTTTTCCTGCAGCACTAAGGTCATCTCATTTAGTAGGAAACTCTCCTCATTTGCATAGTACTTTCAGAGGCCTGGAATGACTGCTGAGAGAAAAGGAAACAGAGAATTCCACTTGTTGCTGGCTAGTTTCAGATCGCTGATTTCAGATCAAACTTCAAACCACAGGATCTATGCCTCAGATTTGCAAATCTGCTAGCAGTACTCACCATCCTCAGCATACAAGACAGTACAAGGCTGCATAGACCTTAAATTCTATCAGGGAGAGCTTTCTGTATGTTCCACTTTTATCACAAGTACAGCTGGTGAGGACACAGGGCAGAGGCTTCTTGGTGGCTGCTCCAAGAGGCCTCATTGTCCTCTCTGTAATCTTCTGTAATCCCTTTTGACCATCAGGCAAAGACATAGGTCTTTCATCTTTTAATTGGGTACAGCAGAAAGATCTTTTAATGGGGCACACAATAGTTTAATGTTATGTTTTATATATATACTAAACTGTGTTAAGCATTTTAATATGATTATCTATTTAGTGTTGTTGTTTTTTTTCAATGTTTGCACCTTAGACTATTTCTTCACTACACTGTTTTGGTGCTTTTATTCCACTTTCAACATCCTATAGAGTTCTAGGGGTTGCAGTTTACAGACGGGCATTTAGAATTCTCAGCCAGAGAGCTCTTTGGCCTCAGTAATGTCAACCCCCAGAATTCCACAGGATGTTGAAAGCAGAATAATAGCACTATAACGATGTAGTGCAGAAATGGCCCTAACATTGTTTTAACTGCATTTTGGTTTAATTCTATGCTGCAGACCACCTTAGGTTTCATATTTGGAGAATGATAGAAATAAAATAAAATAAAATAAAATAAAATAAAATAAGGGCATTCAAGTCTCCACTGAGCCATGAACCTCTTTGGTGAACTTGGGCTAGCCAGCTTGAACTGCTTTGTTGAGCTGCTGTGTAGGAAGACTCATGTACACCATCTTACGCTCACTGGGGGAAAGGCTGGATATACAAGCTACTAGATATTATTTAAAAATAATGCGTATTAGTCCAGCAATTAAAAAATAATTATTAGTTATGTATATCTTATAAGGTTGTTCTTCATTCACTGCCTGGAAAAGATTCTTACTTGACACATGCATACATCCAACTGACTATTTCACACATACTTACCAAATAGTGGTATTTGAAAGTGTCACAACAAGTAAATCAATTCAGTTTAGGATTCTTAACATTTGTTAAAACAAGTAGCTTAAAAATAAAAGTATGATCTTATGATCTTCATGTTATAGAAAATTTGATGGGCTAAATTTCTTTGTGAGATGAAGAAAGCTGAAGAAAACATGTTACTTTTTTTGTAATTTAAGTGTAAAATGTATACAATGTAGACAACGATAGCAGTATAAACAGGCCCAGCACCAGCTTGTTGCACCAATCTCAACACTTCTCAAAACTATTTCTTGCCAAATTGTTGTGCACTTCTAAATTAGTGGTATTGTAGTATGGGCATGTATTTTGTATGGCTACTTGTACAGAGGTCAGGATGTTCTGAATGGTTACTAGGACATAAGTTTCCCATTTCCCTCTTCCTTGGATGTTCCTTTTAGTAAGTAAGTATATGTTTTAGAAAGCCAGTGTGCTATAGTGGTTTGAACGTTGGACTATGCTTCTAGAGACCGGGGTTTGATTTCCCTCTCAGCATGGAAACTCACTGGGTGACCCTGGGTGTGTCACACAGTCTCAGCCCCAGAAAATCCTGTGATAGGTTCACCTTAGGGTTGCCGTCAGTCAGAAATGACTTGAAGGCACACAACAGCAATGTGTGTTTTGGTTGCATTCAATACAGGCAATGTCCAAGTTATCCTTTCTCTTCTGCTTCAACATTGTGGCAAACGCAGAAATGAAGGAAGGAAGATGCCACGTAGTACATTCTGACTGAAACTAGCCATGGCAGAATATTCAGCAAGACTGGGGTGGCTCTTGAAATGACGTGTATGTAGGATATGCACCACAGGCAGCACTGTATGCACTGTAGGCAGCTAATATGAGTAAGCACTTCACAACTGTTCCCGCCTCCAAGACAAATAAACAGTATCTCATTGGATATAGGTATATTTGGGACTTAGTGATGCCAGGGGATATCACAATTGGTTATCTATTCCAACCTTCCTGTAAATTTCCTCTCCACAGTATATTAACCTACAAAAATAGTCCTGATGTCTGCCTCTTTCTTATTTCTGTCAAGCTACATAAGAAATAGAATTCTGTACAATAACATCAACTATGCACTATGGGCCTTCTTTCCAACTGGAGTTTACAGAAAAGGTAAGACTAACGTCCAATATTGTTTGTGATGAAAGTGGGCCAGAGAAAAGAAAGCAAAAGTTCAAAGACACCTAATGTCAATCATAATGAAGTACCCACAATATTGAGAATGATACACTGGGTCCAAAATGTATGCTACACACTGACTTTAGACTATTTGCAAGTGATAATGACATATATCCTAAAGACCCAAGACAAGAAGGTGGGGTAGAATCTAGATACACTAGCCATAAGAAAGCATTAGCGTTAGAACAAACAAGCCATCATGTTATATGAACATCATCTACTTATACTTTATACAGACCCTTGTGCTACATAATTGGCATCAGATTATTTGTCTTGATAGTGCTTGTAATGCTCCATTTAAAGCATCAGATGAAATCATGATCATTAAATTATGGACTATTCAGTGGCAGTCTGAACACAGTCCCCACATGCAAGTGTGCTTGCAATTTCCAGCAGAAGGGTGTAGAATATTTTTTAATCCTTCTAGGCTATAAGCCAACAAAGATCATCCATTTCACAGAAATGGTCTCTGGTCAGAGACTGCTAGTTACACAGCCAACATTACTCAAGATTGTTTTTCCTTCTGTGGCAAAGTATATGTGCAGGAAGAAAAACACACACATGTATTTTGCCACATATACTCACTGTGGAAATCTGATAATCATTGTCTACTTCATGCACATAAAAAAGGAATATGTGCTGTTGCCATATATTATGAGACTTAGTTTTTCTATGAAACTTTAATATGTGTATAGGAAAATAGTTATCTGGGAAGTAGACCTTGGGGAAGACTCACACAAGTCCTCTTTTCATTCCATGTGATTCTTTTAAAATCTCGGCTCAGGCTAAGGTCCCCATGGTGCACAGATCTAGGAACAGGTGTTGGACTTCCCTGCTAGCAAGCCCTGCTTTTCAGATTTATTGGGTGCCAGTAAGGAGCCCAGCAGGTGTAGGAAGCTTAATCAAGATGATACAAGTTTCATAGTGTAATTGAAAGTACTGAACCAAAGCAGATGTGCAAAATGACCCAAACTATTCCACACATTTGCCAAACATGAAGAAATATGCAAGACGTTGCTCCCAAAGTAACTCTAGTAAACCAAAAGTTTAAATATCACACTACCAGTATTGTATATATCAGTACTCTAAATGCTACTTTAAAAATGGTGTCTTGAAAATAATAGCAAGAATTGTATAAGCAATGATACAGACACCTCTGTTCTCACAGAAGATTCAACATTCATCTTGCTAACACGGACAAAACAAAGTGCACAAATACAGAGTGGGGGAAAAGGAATACCTTTTGATCTCTGAATGTAAAAACTTTCTGAATTTGAGTGATTTCAAGCTACTAGAAAAGCAAAATATTTTACAATGTTGTTCTTCGAGGAAGAAATTTACTTAGCAAAACCACTCTTGCATTGCAGAACAGTTACTATACACTACTTCCCTTGCTAAATGTTTGAACACCTGTGCAGTATTGCTTAGATGAATTAATTCAAAATAAACATTATTCTAGTGTGGAACACATAAGCTTCAGCAACATATATTAGAATCAATATCGCATTCCAATATTGAAGGAGTAGACACACATTTGCTTTTTGTATTGTTAAACTACTTGGTTTGGGATCATAAAGTAGTCCAATATTGTATAATGCAATCCTATGCCTCGATTCAGAAGAATGGCTAATGTGCTTTGTGGATCCACATACACATTCACTGTTTTGCAAATATAATATGGACCTATAATGCACACTCGCTTGGGAAAAAGTCCCACTAAGCTGAGAAACATTTATAGTTGCCCCTCCACTTTCACAGATTTCCCTTCCACAGATTTGATTATTCGTGAATTTGTAGCTCTTCCCCCTGCTCTCCCTCTCACAAGGTAGGAGAAGGCAGAGGAGGTACCACTAGAGGAGAAGAAAGGAGAAAAAACGGGGAAAGGGTTAGATGTGAATTGTGGAGTGGTACATAAGAGAAGGCAGAGGAGGTGTTGTTGGCGGAAGGGAGATACTGGAGCAGGAAAAGGGCGGTGAGGAGCTTGATTGGCCACTGCTGCTGCCTCCAGAGGCTGGTTAGTCCTAGGAGTTGAATGGGTTTTTGCAATTTTTCTACTTTTGCAAGGGTGTTCCACCCCTAACTCTTGCAAATGTGGAGGTCAGACTATACTTATAATCATGTTATCAGTAAATTCTGTTCAGTAGAAAGAACTATGGAAAAACTGGGGGAAAAACTTTTAGAAACTTGTGTTGCACCAGGGAAAAATCAATATATCAATGTAAAATTATCAATCCTTTCAGACTAGGGACTGAAGACAGATTCCACTTTCAATTTACATGTTACTGTATTCGGTCTTTCTTTTTTCTCTCCTATCCTATTTCTACTTACCTTTCCCTATCTCATATTTTTGTTTTCCTTATTCCTTCCTCTCTCTTCAAGAAAAATGGGAAAAAAGGGTTATGCCATTGGTGCAACATTTTAGACTGGCTCAGTTACATAGTTTGGGGTCTATCTCCCTTTTAAACATCAGTGGAAGAACAAGACCAGAGGTATTTCCATAAAAGAAAAAAAATGTTATTCAACATGGAAGATAAACTAAGAGCCTACATCAAATGTTTGTATACCATATGTTTCAGGTAACCTGCACTGCAAATTCTACAAATAAGTAAATTTCCAAAATAGATACAAGGACCAACTATGACTTTGGCCAATTAGAACTGCTAACAAACAGTCTCTCATGTACTCGTCTAGATCACATAACCCTTCTGGAACACAAAGGAGCAATGGCTTTCTCTTTGAAAAAAATGTGAGCAGGAATTTTAGAGTTCTAAATAAAGGCTGTCATGTGCCTTCAAATCTTTTCCAACTTATGGAGACTCCTAACATGAACCTACCACAGGATCTTCTTAATAATATTTGTTGGGGGATTGCCTCCCTCTAAAACTGAGAGAGTGTGACTTGCCTAAGGTCACCCAGAGAGTCTCCATGGCTGACCAGAGATTTAAACACTGGTCTCCATTCATAGTCCAATACTCAAAAAGAAGGGAAGAGGAGAGAGAGGGCAGAGGGCGAAGAGGAGAGGAAAAAAGACAGAGAGACAGACAGAATGGTCTTCAATGACTTAAGTGTGTTGATATAGTTGAATTAAAATGTGATTAAACAGTTAGGAAGAATTTTATATCATCACCCTTATATTCAAAATTGTACAGTACAAATATATGTAATGTTTACCTATAGCATTTAACTGTTTGAAACAGAATGCTTTGTCCTTGGATACTTTCCAACACTCCTTTAAGCAGGCCAAATTTGCAAACCATATTGCCAAGGCTGAGACTATCAAGTGAGTTTGTGCCTCAATTGAGATTTGAACTAGATACTTACTGGCTCACATTCTGAATGATTACAATGAGTCTCTGTAATTAGCAACACAAGCAACAGTTCTGAAGTAGAGCAATGAAGGATAAGAAAAGTCCTCACAATGAAAACAAGTCATTCCAGCTAGAGTTCTAATAACAAAAAAAGAGCTATGTTCTTAAATGTTTATATGCCTCCAACAGAGAAAGTAAACTCCACTAATGATTTTTTTTCTCTGAATAACAAGTAGGAGAGTATGTAGAAAGTTGTTAAAAATCACTAAAAGGAACAAACAAAAGCAATGGGGATAATTAAAGATAACTATGTCAGTCATACAAATGTTAATTGGCAGGACAGTAGAAGCAAGTCATGCTCTTTTGTAAGATAAGTAACAGACCCTTGCTGACTGAAATACAATACTTAAAACAATAATTTGTTAATTGTAATATGCTGAGCTGCTCACACAGGCAAACACTGTTAACATGTCACTGTTTTCACATCTATTTTGCACGGTGTTTTAGTCAGTGACTCTTTCAGCAACCTGTTGTGACTCTACAGAATTTTAAATTCCTCTGCTTAATACTGTGAAACATTCTGATGTCACATTGGGATACACAGAGAAAGAGCACAATTCTAGATATTGCCCACTAAACTCCATGAAGAGTTTCTAAAGAGATCCATAAACAGGACCCTTGGCTTCAAGTACACCCACACAAATCTTTCTTTTAGGCTGCTATCCTCCTATCCGCTTACCCTGGAAGGAAATCTCACTGAACTCTAGAAGAATTTATTTCTGAGTAGGCATGTATAACAACATACCATAAATATGTCATCTTTACTCCTTCACATGAATCATTACCAAGTGCTTCTTTGTAATGTTGGTAACAGGCACCAAATAACCAATTATATTTTCGGGAAAACTGCAGCACCACTACCTCAAGGATTTTTCACTTTGATGAGCATGCTACAATATACAACAATCAGACGCTGGAAGTAGAAAGCTGAGGCAGTCAACTGTCCCAGCCTGTTCCTCAACAAGAACAGACAGCAAGCACTGCAAAAATGCAAAAGTTAAAAGAAAACTTTTATGTTAGCTCAAGGTAAGGAAAACACACTTCATAGATGAACAGTAATCTTAAACAGAATGTATGTTCTATCAAGTAGCATAAAGCAAAAACAACAAAGAATTCCAAAGCACACTGAGGTCCCATAAACCTATTGTGAAAGACCATTAAAACTAGAGAGTTTTTTTTAATTGAAGTTTAGAGCTTACCGCACTGGCATGATGCTACTTAACGCCCACGATAACATCCCAACACTAATAAACCCAGCTCAAACAGTGACTAATGTCCACTAATCCCCATATCTGTTCAATGATCACTCCTTTCTCCATTTATCAGACTTGACACTTCACTTTCCATATGAGAACATTTTAAATGAGGACATCAAATCAAAAACTATCACAAAAGAAGTTCTTGGCTACAAATTCAAGCAAGACATGTAGGTTAGTAAAAAAGACAAGTGAGAAGAGAGTTATATCTTGGTGAATGTCATTTCCATCCAGCTTTAAAGAACATTCCAAAACATTCTGAAAACTCCTTGAGCTGGTGATATTACTCGGGAACTGAAGGGGAAAAAACAGTTTCAGGTTCAACCTATTCACCTGTCCTACTCCCACAGAGCCAGCTGTCCCACTGCAAAGTAATCCGTCTCCTCGGCTTTTTTTGCATTCTGCACATGGGAAGTAGTTCATTTTCCTCTCTAAGCTGTTCTCTTGTCACCTTTGGTCAAGGGAACAGGTTTCATGGGATTGTAACAATTTTTTGTGGTTTGATTGAATGATTTAACAGATGTGCAATACTGCCAGACCAAGCAAGCAAACCTATGATTATTTTGCAGGAAACTGAGAACATATAAACTGTTTACAAAGATATCAAATGTTTCACTCCACTACACTGAATATTCTCAAGCAAGACCACTTTCTTTTCTTTCAGAGTTATTATAATCTAAGTCTAAAATTCATTCTCCGTATACTGTGATGTTGGGTTTGAATACAGGCTTCAACTTGCTAAAGAAAGTAAAGACAAGGAAGAACCCCTTGGGACAGATGAAGCAGGGATTATTCAAAAACATTAAAAATAAACCAGAAGCTTATCTGCCTAGGGCTGTAAATCTATGCACACTGAGTGATGTAGGCTTACTTAATTCCAAATAAACATACATAATAAATATGGCCAGCCATGTATGCTGAACTTCAAGAAACAAAGGCACTGAGTAACTCTACAGATAACTCTGCCTTGATCCTGAATGTCCCCTTCATGGAATGGCAGGCATTCCAGTGAAAGTTCACCTCAAGCAAATCCATGCAGGAGTTAAAAGTTCACTTACCTGGAAAGGAACATCAGTGGTTTAAACTGGTCTGTTCTGAGCAATAGGGCAATATGCTCATACCAAGGTTCTAAAAAACTGATGCTTTTCACTAGCAAATCAAGTCATATTGTAAATAACCTACCTGATAACCGTGACCTCCCCCTTCCCACACCTTAAACTCTCTTCAAGCAGAAGACAGCTATTTACATCCTACAGCTGAAAGAAGCTGCTTCCTGCCGTTTCTCTATGATCTATTTTAATTATAGTTCTTGGATACATCAAAGAAGTACTAACAGACCCTTTGATGCCATCTAGGCTGGCAGACAGGAGCAGGGGGGACAACTGGGGGTGGGAATAACAGCTTATCCCACAAGATCAACTCTATATTATTCCCATACAGGACAATCAATAAAACACACTCACTATGCTTTTCTGACTACTCACAACTCCCTGAGGCAACAGTCCTGGACAACAAATGATTGGGTTCCAGAATGCCTCCTTGTTCTACAAACTAGAGAGGACTCTTCAGTGCAGAGGCATCTGTGGACTTGGTCCTGAGGTCCCAATAACACTGCTTTTCCCTCTCAAAGTTATGCCTAATGACCACCAGTCAGGCTGACACCCTACCCATGGCAGGAGGAGGGATAATTTCGACCAACACACTCAAAAGCCTTTGGATGGGGATAAGGAATTGAGGTGTGGGAACCTGAGAAGTGCCAGGAAGAAAGAGAAAATTGTCAAATATCCTCAGTCACTCCCTTTCAGACAGACTTAGGATCTGTGTGTGTGCACGGGTGCCTTCAAGTCACCCATCAACTTATGGCAACCTCATGAATTCCACAGAGTTTTCCTGGGCAAGGAATACTCAGAGGTGTTTCTGCCAGTTCCTTCCTCTGAAATATACTGGCATTCCTCGACATCTGTCTCCCATCCACATGCGAACCAAGGCTGACCATGCTTAACTTCCAAGATCAGAGGGGATCTGATGCCATTAGGGTACTTAGGCCCAAGCTGAGGGTAGGATCCAGTTAAAGTGAAGTACTTCGGTGACTCTTCCATTGTTTGCAGAGGGAGAACCGAACACATGCTTAATTCTTTCCTCGTGAAATTAATAGGAATCAGGAGTGCTTTGCTTTGCATGGATCCTGCCCACATGGTGGAGGGGGAAGCGAGGAATCAACCCAGCGTACAGCACGAAAATAATGTTATACGTGGGGAGGGGGGAGGGGGGAAGAGAAAAAGCCACGATTACCTGAAGAGAGGCATATTAATCCAAAGAGATAGAAGTGAACAAACTCTGCGATCATTGTCTCCAGGTGGAGCCTGTCGATAGGCTCATGCCAGAAGGGAGGGCTGGTGGAACAGGGGGAGGGGGAGGACTTTGTCCAAAAAGCCTCCAACGCTCCTCAATTTGTAAATCCACAAGAACCTCAATACAGGCGGCGGCGGCGGCGGCGCCCTAAATCCCCGCAGAAGTTGCCACGGCCAGGAGGCTCGTCGTCCTGCCCCTGGAAGAAGCGCCTATTGTCAGGAGAGAAGCCCGGGCAGCCCAAAGCTTCGCTGGTCCCTTTTTCGGGGGGCTCCTGATCCCAGACGGGGCTCCTCGGAAAGAGCGCTGGACCATCCGACGGGGAAAGAGGATTTTTAGAAAAAAGCCACAGAGAGAGGGAGGGAGGGAGGGAGGGAGGGAGAGAGAGGGAGGAGGAGGAGGGGGGAGGGAGGGAAGGAGAGAGAGGCTCCTGCTCGCTCGCTCGCTCTTCTTTGGCTTCCCTTCAGGAAAGAACGCAGAGGGACCCACGCGGATCGCCCAGGGCCGCCTTTCCCCACTCGCGAAGCGCGGAAAGTGTTGCTCCCGCCGCTGCCGGCCAAGTACTCCCGGGCAGGGGATAGCGGCGATGGGCCGGAGGCGGAGGCGGAGGCTGCGGGCGAGCGCACGGCGGAGCGAGGGGCGAAGAAGGCGACCGAGCAGCGACAGCCCCAGCCACCCCGGCTCCCATCACTGGAGGCGACGCGCCCGGACCGCGAGGCGCAGCCGCTCCACGGCGCCAGCGGCGGGGCTGCTCCGCGCGCGCCCCGGCATCTCCCTCTCCCGTCGTCCCCGTCCCGCCAAGCCGAGGACTCGCCCCGTCCCCCTTTCCCCAAAGCGGGAGGGCGCACAAAAGCCAAGGACTGGGTGCGCGCGCGTGTGGAAGAGAGTGCGCAAAACTTCCAAGGGCCGCCGCCGCCGCCTCCTCTTCTTCCTCCTCCTCCTCCTCCTCCTAAGCCAGCCCTGGTGGTGGAGAAAGAGAGCAGCTCCACACCGCCGCTCAGAGGGGGCCGGAGAGCCGCTTCCCCTCTTCGGGGCTTGGAGCGGCCCCTGAAGTTTCTGGCGTCACGCTGAGGCAGGAGCGCGAGCGAGAGAGGGAGAGAGAGGGAGCGCGCGCGCGCTGGCTCCTTCGCCCGGGCGCTGCAGGTCTGATGCCGCCTCAGGACACCTTAAAGGAACCGCTCGTCGCCCCCCCCCCGCAAAGGCTCCCACCCCGCCCCACCAAACTCTGCCTCCACAGATGTGGAATTCCTCGCCTTTTTAATTTTTTTTTTTTTTATTTTAAGCCCAGGCCACTCTAGCACCACGGCGAAGGGGTTGAAAGGCACCCTTTGTAATTGGACAACAAAGAGCCAAGGCTCGGGGGTGCGGTGGGGGTGGGATCCACTGAAGACGGAGCAAACCATTTCTAAGTCATCTTCACTTCCCCGGGACTGACAATGGAACTTCCCACCAGAGGACTTCCAAAAATCCGCCCGGGGAACCCCTGTAACCCTTTTGAGGCTGCCCAAGGCTGGAAGGAACCGAAGAGACCAGACAATCATTTCCGCACTAGGCTCTTATAGCGCGATGATTCCACTTTCAACATCCCATGGAATCCTGGGGTTTGCAGTTTCGGGAGGGGCCGGCCGGCCCCTCCCGAAACTGCAAACCCCAGGATTCCATGGGATGTTGAAAGTGGAATCATCGCGCTATAAGAGCCTAGTGCGGAAATGGACAAAGAGAGAGGAAAGTAAAACTGGATGAGTAGGGGTTTTTTTTTCTTTTTTCTTTCCTGGCGTGGAAGTTTATAGAGCCATCCAAAAAAAGAAAAAAGGGCACAGCACTTTCTGCAACCACAAGTTTAATATAAACTCCCGAGCAAGCCTTAGAAAATTACTTTTAAAGACAATATCATTATAATTACATTCATAACTGAGCAGGGGTAGGATGAAGTTTCTGTTCCAGCCAAACTACCCTATGCATCTGAGATGCCCTGGGCAGCTAAGAGTTGTGATCCAATAGTGTAACTTTTCCATGCTGTGCCCTCCCCCTCCGCCACCACTGCAGATGGCAAAATGAAAATGGATTTGGGTAAAAAAAAACAACTATTAGTCTGTTGTCTCTCGACAGGTAATAAAGAAGAGATTATTGGAAGAAGAAGGAATCATTTGGAGTTGTCCCCTAATACATGATAGAAACAGGCAGAAAGGAGCTGATCTTGGTGAACAACTGATGCTGTGTGTGTGTGGGGGGGGGCATTTCCGCACTAGCCTGTTATAGCGCGATGATTCCACTTTCAACATCCTCTGGAATCCTGGGGTTTGCAGTTTCGGGAGGGGCTGGCTCCATCCAGAGGATGTTGAAAGTGGAATCATCGCGCTATAACAGGCTAGTGCGGAAATGGCCAGAGAGTACTCATGGGCCAGAGCTATTTATCTTGGCAGCTCTCCAGAGCAGGCTAAGAGAAAGAAGGGTCAGCAATCCCATTAGGCAGGGGGAGGCACCCAACTCAGGTGACAAGGGAAGGACTATCCTCCCCCAGCTGGAATGACTTCCTTGGTTTGCACCATCCCTGAAGGGTCTTTCTCCAGACACAGGCATTGAGTGAGGGGCATCTTGGGTGCCTGTGCCACCATGGCAAGAAGTTGTGATGGTGAGAGAGGCCTCAGGCAGTGGAAAAACTTGGCTGCTTCTGGGATGAATCTAGAGTTTCTTCCCTTAACTTGAAGCCTGAAGCAAACGTGCTACTTTCAGTTCATTATATGTACTAGAAATGTGTGACTGATGAAATCTAGAACAAATTGCAGTTGACTGTGAACCTCTGGGAGAGTCAGCGTGGTGTAGTGGCTTGAGCATTGGACTATAACCCTGGAGACTGAGGCTTGATTCCTTGGTCGACCATGAAAACCCACTGGGTGACCTTGGGTGGGTCACACACTCTCAGTACTGGAAAACTTTGTCATAGGTTCACCTTAGGACCACCATAAGTCAGAAGCAACTTAAAGGCACATAACAACAATGAACTTCTGCAGACTGATGCTACTGAAATTCAAATTTCTGCTACTCTAGACAACTTACTCCTGCAGCTTGCTGCTCTGCTGTGAGACAGTTCTGAAGCTACGGTGAAAAAACAGAAACACCTATTGATTTCTTCTAGCCCATCTTCTAAATCTGACCAGTTTTCTCCACTCTCATCAGTGGTATTAGAGTTTAGTCACAGCATGCTTGTTGTGTGCCTTCAAATCATTTCCAGCTTATGACAACCTCAAGGCAAATTTTTCATGGGTTTTTCTTGGCAAGATTTGTACAGAGGGGGTTTGCCTTTGCTTTCCTTTGAGGCTGAGAGAGTGTGACCTTCCCAAAGTCACCCAGTAACTACCGTTTTGGAGTAGAGATTCAAACTCTGGTCTACAGAGACATAATCCGATGTTCAAACATTATACTGTGCCAGCTGTACTCTAAGGCAAACAGTGACCACATGACCAACCCCTTCTTTCAGTTTGGTTCATAAGCGGGCCAGTTATTTTTCTGTTTTTTTTTAAAGGTAATTGCTAGCTCATTTCCTGTCCAAGTTACAAACTCAATTTAGATCCTCCCATATTGCTGAGAATATTTTCCCTCTCAAGCTGCCTAGACAAAATTGCAGTTCCCAGCATGCCTAGCTCTTGAGCAGAGCTTTGTATTACAAATAACTAGTTTCCCATAAAGGTCCCCCAATAACCAAATAACATGATGCTTAAAAGGGATATGTATATTGTATTGTTGCAGTGACACCAGTTGGAGACTCAATGAATATTTGTTTTATTGGGGGGAATTAATAATCATGCATACAAGACCCAAGCAGTCTCACAGTCACATAAAGCTAACTGAAGGAAACGAAGGAAAAATTGTACAGCGAGAAGTTAGGCATAATGGGTGATATTTACCTATCCTGCAGAGAAGAGACAAAATGATATTGCTTGGAGTAAGGATCCAAGTGTAGTATAAGTATGGGAATTTGAGCAAAAGAGTGGCAGCCTGTGTCTAGAGTACTATGAATTATCTGGCTTAGAGTCAGGGTTTAAATACCCTGTTTCCATGCTGAAGGAGAAGATATTAATGGCTCTCTAGCAAAGCAAACAATGCGGTCCGGAACAGATTAGTGACTTCAGCATCAGACAACAGATGAGAATTGTGATAGCTCCTTAATGGCTGGGCAGGTGAGGAAACAAAGGAGAAATCTGGCAGGAAGAGGGAGTACGTTGAAGACAATCAGTTGCTCTGTTGAAGCAGTTTTGGGTGCTTTTGGCCCTTTCCACACCAGGGTATTAAAATGATGCAGAACGACCTCCGATGGAGGTCGTCTGCACCGTGGAGTGGGTTGGGGCGGACTACTTTTCATAGTTCTGCACCTCAATCCGCTCCGAAGCGACCGGAACTGGTGGTGCGGTGTGTTTTTTAAAAACCTCTTTTCAGAGGTTTTTAAAAAGCATGGAGCACGCAGCCCTGTGCAGCTCCGTCGCCACGCTCCGATGCAGATTTGCAGGTGCGCACTAGTGTGCGCCTGCAGATCTGCCGGGGGCAGGCTTCTGGCTGGCGAGCTTCTCCGGTTGGTGGAGAGCCTCTGCCAGCCGGAAGCCACCATTTTGGATGCCGAAGCCACCATTTTGGATGCCGGAGGACTGTGGAGCAGCGAGCTCGCACTGCTCCGCATGGCAACGGACTTACCTGGCTGCCGGTAAGCTCCGTTTTAGCGCGTTTCTCTCCGTTCCCCCTCCACATGTGGAAAGGGCCATTGTTTCTAAAGGTTGAGACACTGAGGGACATTTGCAAGCTTATTATCACTGGAACTTCTTTGACCTTGCCATACCCTGCGGTCCCATCTGACCTACTTTCATGTTATACATGTTCAGCCAGTTCTCCTTGCCAGCGTAACTTTTCAGCCATAACATTGCATAATTTATATTTTTATGCTAATTAAATGATATTTACCAATTATTCCATATCACAGAGTGGCAGTATATGATCTGGTAACATCTTCTCTATACATAAGCTATTTATTTTCTTCTGTATTAATAGCTGGTGCACTTAATATTTCTATTGATATTATTTAAGGCCTTATGGGCTAAAAAGAAATGAGAAACCTTTTAGATGTTGTTCCTAGGTGACAACTTGGAGCAATGATCAAGTCTTCTCGTTGATGTAAGCTGGACAGCACAGCACTGGTCTGCTCAGGGTGAGGGCCAGTTGTGGGGGGGAGAAGAGGCTTCCCAATTGGCTGGAGAAATATTGTACACTTTACCAATTAATATACACACATCTAATACTATATATTGATTAAATATTCAAGTGAACCCTAAGGGAACTCAGTGCCTACTAGGATGTGCTTGAAACTCCCACTGTTAAGATAACCAGGGTGTATAAAGGAGAGTGACTGAGACATGGTGGAGCATATAAGGAGATTGGGAGTTATAGGGAGAGAAGTAGAGATGGGAAGGCATGGAGTCACCCTGATAAAGATCAATGTGGGGAGAAACTGAGGGGTTCTCAGAGGAAAAGTTGGCATAGATGGTTGCAGGCCATTCTTCCCCTGGATCCCTTTCACTTGTAATACCAAAGTAATGTGGCTTCTGGCCTAATAGTGATGTTACTTAATGTCAGATCAATATGTAAGATTCTTCTTTTCCTGAAGGTCTGAGAAGTTTTCTTCTCTTCTACAGATTAGAATAAGTTCAGCAACTAAGCTTGCTTTCTGATCTTGCCATTCATGCTTCTCTTCCAGCTGAGGTTTTCAGGTCCTCTTTTTTTTCTCTCTCTCTTTCTCCTCCCCCCGCTCTCTGATTAACTCTCTTTCAGATACACTTATGGAAAACCAATTTATCTCTACTCTAGCCCAAGCTTCCAGAAAGAAAAAAGGATACCCTTTTTCTCTCAATCTGCTTAACCCTACCACAACATAATCCTTATTATTAAACAACACATATATCATCACAACTTCTTCACAGTTGCTTTACAGACGCACTATCCTGGTTGCTCAGTCTTATCACCTTATGGTCTTAGTGCCAGACTTGTTTGGAAGAAGATCAGTATCACCTATGATTTAAACAAGGATAAGGGAGCTCTCCCTCCTCTTCTGTCATTGAAAGTGCCTATTACCAGCTTAGCATTCCTGGGCACAGATAGCCTGGCCACTGTTCATACAGGTGACCTTAAGATGGGATTATTCTAATTTGCTCTATGTGGGCCTTAATATTAGTTCAGAAGCTAAAGCTTAGTTCAGTGATGCAGTTACTTTATTAATTCAGATGGATTTTGCATACATATTCAGTGTGTGCCAAGTGATTTGACTCTGCCCACCAGTCTACTAGTAATTTATGTTTAAGGTGTTGGTATTATTATACAAAACCATATGCAGCTCAGTACCCAGTTACTTCAAGAGATATCTTCCTTTGTATCAGCTTCCCCTTGGCTTCTGAATTCTCCAAGGGAAGCTGTGTTATCAGTGCTGCAGCCCAAATATTGACATTTGGTGGTGACCACCTTATGGAATGTGCTTCCCTGTGATACAAAATACATAAATCCTGGCATGTTGACTGCACCTTTTTACCTTGACTGAACCACTACCATTAAATGTTTTCAATTTTCTCATACTTTGTTGTACCATCAGATTGTTTTATGGGGTTACTGTAACATAGGATTACTGTAAATTAGAAGCAGTATACAAACATTCACAATCAGTAAACTAGAAAAAGGTATGACTAACTCAAAACCCACTGATTTCAATGGGACTAAACAGTTTTAGTAAGTTGGAATACAATGTAATCTGAACCTAGCATGCTTGTTTATAACTAACTAAAGCCTTTGTACAACCCAGGAACATACTACAGAATCACTGAACATGTAGCCCACATCTAGTATCCACAGTAGAATTGTATTTTAGGCCATTTCTGCTCTATACTATTATAGTGCTATTATTCCAGTTTCAACATTGTATGGAATTTTGCGGTTTGTAGTTTACTGAGGCCAAAAGCTTTCTGGCTGAGAATTCTAAATACCCTCCCTAACCTGCAAATCCCAGGATTCCATAGGATGTTGAAAGTGGAATAATAGCACTATAACGGTGTAGTTTGGAAGTGGCCTTAGTAAAATAGATTTAAATTTGTAAGATACAATGGATTCAGTGGGATTTATTCTGAGATGAGTGTGTTCAAGTACAGTCACTTTAGGACTCATCCCAGGAGCAAGGTGGGGTATAAATTAAATAAATAAGATGTATATATTAGAAACACAAAGCAGATTTCTGTTTGGCTTTTCCTATACAAATGTGTGGACTTTAAGGTTAAATATTATGAATTTTTCAGAAAAAGAAATTACTGGGCAAAATATTTTCTTTCATAATATGAAGAGTAAATGTCTACTTTACTCATCAAAACATAATGTGATTCATAACTTGAGAACCTCAGAGCTCATTAGGTGGAAAGAAAATGAACACAAGATTACCTAGATGCAAAAGTGGATGATATTTCTGAAGTATCCGGCATCCTTAAGGTTCTGGTGCCCATGGGGACTTACTTTACCAGTACAAAACACAGCTAAATTAAATTAGGATTAGAAGCCTTTCATTTATAATACTTAACCTCAGAAATAAGATTTTTTTTCATGATTTTTTTTAAAGGAAATGCAGCTGGAATGTTTTCAATAGACTGTTTTACAGTTGGAAGAAAATGTAGCAAATTCAGGCTTCACTTTAAACCAGTTTAGATTTTATAATATAGTTAGGTTGCCATCCTGTAGACACTGTAAGATTCAACAGCACTTAAACTGGGCAAGCAGATATGGGTTTGCACTTTTACTATGACTCGAGGTCCCATTTAGGTGGTATTCCTTTGGACACTTGCCTAGGAGTAAGCACCACTGAAGACTATGAGGCTTACTTTTGAGTAAATTTACAAAGAGAGTGCAAATTAGTTAAGATGCTACTGAAATCAATACGAACTCATGAATGTGAAAAGTCACCACTTAGTTGCATGAATTTCAATGGAAACTTACTTCTTAATAACAGTATGGACCTGTGTCAATATATTTAATTTCTTAAATTATAGTTTGACCAACATCTGGCACATATATATATATATATATATAAGTTTTATGCATACCATATCTTACTGGGAAGGTGTCAGATTTACCACCCATGTAGTTGATGACTCAAATCTAAAACCATTAAGCTTTAAGTTCATGCACCCAGCCACACATACCTGGTTTCTGACTCACCCAGAGGCAGTCATTATAACATTACTAGAATTGCTGTACACTGCAGACTACACATCATGATCTCCTTATTCTTTCATCACTCTTTTCAGATAATTACTAGATTCTACAGCAACATTTTATAGCTCCAAAAGACCAGTTCTTTTAAGGGCTGGTCCAGAGGGAGGTTTCCCACGCTTAAGATTTGGCACTGTACTGCACACCTCAGTGCAGAGACGTATTTGGTAAATGGCATGTAACATGTTCTCATTAGAAAACCCTAGAGCAGAGAGACAGCCTGGCAGTGTTTATCTTTATATCAAGACTCAAGTGCTTGCATCTACAGAACTCTGATTGCCAGAATACAGAATAATTTATTTATTTCTGTGACCCAGAACTACCTCACCTTCTCCCCCCTCATTTTTTAAAAAAGTGTATTGAATTCATATCCAGTTTTCTTTCCTATATTACCTTCTTATTTTTAAAGCCCTTAAAATATCTACACCTCCCGTCCATTTGTTTGGGCTGCATTCTCCTGCTTGAAAATTCCAGTAATATCAAACCTGAATGATAGAACATGATTTTTATCATAATATACCAATGTTTCTGTGACTCAGAATGCCATAACTGGATAATTACCTGCCTCTGGAGTATAACAAATCTGCAATTCAATGAAAGTATAAGCAACAAGAAGTGTGAAGTTTTTTTACTTGCTTTCTTGTATTGGTTTACTTTCTAGCTTGTTTGCTAATGCATACAAAATCCTGAAAAATAATGTATCTGTAAAGTAGGTACAGAGCCAGCAGGGTGTAGTGGTTTGAGCATGGTACTATGATTCTGGAAACAGGGGTTCAAATTCATGCTTCACCCACTGTATCACATTCCCTTAGCCTCAGAGAAAGGCAAAGGCAAACTCTGAACAAATTGTGCCAAGAAAACCCTATGATAGGTTCACCTCAGGGTCATCAAAAGTCAGAAATGACTTGAACACACAACAACAACAACAACAACAACAACAACAACAAACAACAACCTAGGTGCACATGCAAAAAATATGTGTTTTCTAATGGCTCTGAGTATGTGTATATGAGGTCTTCTTGCTCACAGAGAGCAAAAACTAACATAAAAGCAGTTTTGTCAGACTGCTGGTTCATAACCCAGTCTGAAAATTAATTGCTTTTTGCAAAATTGTTCTATTTCCAGCTGACAAGTTGAAACATACACCCTTTCACACAGGATGAAACCAGCACCTACTATATGATGGGGAGGATATTCCTGTTAGTAATTGCTCAGGCTTCCATTTTACTGAGATTCCCATACAGAACACAGGTATATGTCAGTTAACAAAGCAGATGTGTTAGTAGCCATGACTTCTTTAACAGAAAATTGGGTACCAGCGTCAGAAATAACATAGAAGGACTAGGGATAGTTCCTCCACCACAAAAAAAGAGAGCGGTTCAACATGTTTTAATGACCTTTTATTCAAAACTAACAGTATGCACATGTGAAATGAGCCACATCAGATAAGCCTTTCAAAAGTAGAAAAAGCTAAAAGCAAAAGTGACCACTTTGAAGCTTCTTCAAAAAGCATCCATGGATGACTTTTTCTTTCACCAGTCTCTGCTTTTCTTATGATTTCTATTTTCCAAACATACAGATCTATTTTTTTAAATTACGCTGGGTATAAATTAGTGAGGCAGAATCATCTGCTCTTGCCTTTGCTCTCTGTCTTGCCATTAATGCAGTGGTTCTCAACCTTCCTAATGCCGTGACCCTTTAATACAGTTCCTCATGTTGTGGTGACACCCAACCATAAAATTATTTATTTATTATTTACAATGCCTCCCCCCCGGCAAAGGCCACCTCGCCGGCCAGAAACGGGGGAGGGGCAACAGGGAGGGAAAGAGGAGTCGCGCGTCTCCCCCAGGAAAAAACTCCAAGAACCCCCCTGGGCTCTGCTTCCGCTTTGCTCACATTTCCGCTGGGGTGGGAAAAGTTTCCAGAGTGTCGACCTTGGCCGGGGGGGAGGAATCCCAGCACCTTTGTCTTTTGCGCTAGGAGCAGCTCGCCCTCCGGAAAAGCGCCGCCTTGCGGGCCCCCGGCCCTTCCACAGTCCCCCCCCCTGTGGCAAGTGGAGCAGGGGCCGTGGCAAGGAGGGGGCCTGCCCCTTGTGCTGCCGCCGCCGCCCCAAGCTGGCCTGTCAGATGGGAGGTTCTCCCAGTAGCAGAGAAGGGGAGCGATTTCAGTCCCTTCTGAACAGGGGGCAGGAGGACACGAGAGCGTGGCTCGTGCTTGCACACCACCACCAAGAAGGGAATGGAGCCTAAGACCATCGGGAATACGTATTTTCCGATGGTCTTAGGCGACCCCTGTGAAAGGGTCATTTGACCCCCAAAGGGGTTGCGACCCACAGGTTGAGAACCGCTGCATTAATGCATGCTCACAACTGCTTCATTCTGGAGACAATTGGCTAGAGCAAAATCCTATAATTCTCCAACTCAAGACTTATTTCACTGTTTATGGCAGACTGCTCCTGTAACCCAATACTGAAAGTCTTATGTTTCTCCAGTCCTCATTTACCATCCTTCCAATGCCAATGCTACTAAAAAATCCAGCGAGACAGACAAAAAGGAGGGAAAGGAAAGTCTACGGCCATTTCCACACTACACTGTTATTCTGCACTACACTATCATTAAGTACTATTATTCCACTTTCAACATCCTGTGGAATTCTGAGGTTTGCAGTTTACTGAGGCCCTCAGAACGCCCCTCCCTAAACTACAAACCCCAGGATTCCATAGAATGTTGAAAGTGGGATAATAGCACTATAACAGTATAATGCAGAAATAGCCTATGCGGGCTGAAAAAGACTTTGTCCGAAGAAGCTTCTTTATCAGAGGCTTTGCTAAGTGAAGTGTGCTTGTACATACAATCATGCAACACCAAGATCTCTGAGCCAATGGCGGCATTAGAAAAAAAAGGCTCCCAGGTTTGATTGTTTTTCAGTTGCTAGGATGACTCAAATTTTACACTGCTGTCCCTTGCACAATAAGGAAGTACAGACAGAAGATTAATTTTACATGAAACTGCACCTGGAAATTTCTTTAAATCTAATTTAAAGTATTTGCCTTCAATATTCTCAGCCTCAGGAGCTGTCCCTACACCCAACATGTGACATGATGCCTACTTTATTTAGAACACATTTGGAGTACCAGTCCAGCAAATATATGAAGGTTAGGTGAATAGTTAATTTCTACAGATTTTAAAGTTATCAGAGAAAGGGAGGACCATGTATTAACACCAAATCTGATACATTCTCTTCTGTGAAGATACACCTACATATGACAAACCTGATGCTACCCTTACTGATGCAATGCTTTTAGTCCAGACTTAACTTGGCCAGGGGGATACAGCATATTTGATGGCTACTGCATCCTAGGAACTATCACCAGAGCACAGAATTGGGAATGCATAGGCTCCCACCCCCTCAGCATCATTACATCCAGGAAAGGAAATCATGTTTTCCTCCAGATGTTATTGCACTGCAGGTCCAGCAACCTTAGCCACTATTCTGGTTAATGGTGAGGGATACTGGGAGTTGGGACAAGATCATACACCTGGTGAAAGTTTCCTTGGACTCATGAGTAGGCTACTAAGCAAACACGTTGTAATAGATTTAATTCACAACGAATCCAGTTTGGATCTTTTTTTAAAAAAACTGATTTTCATTTAATATTTTAAGAAATCTGATTGTTTTCACTTTGTTGTTTAGCCATGTGATGGGGAAAAGGTGTGTCTGTTTGAGTGAGAAAAGTATTTCACACAATATGGGCCCATGCTATCTCAAGTAGTGAATAGGTCAGTAAATATGAGTAGCAAAACAATAATTTGAATGCATGGAGAAAATAAGTTAGAGATTTTGGGGCTCATGCAGGACACTTAGTAGTTTTTGCAAGCCTGCAGTATTTTTCTTGTGCATTGGTCATACTGAGACATATCGTGTATACGGTAGGCACTCCTTGTAGTTTATAAAACTTCTTCAGTGTTTACGAACATTCTGATCAGATATTTAAAAAAAAGACTTCATGTTGAGTTGAACCCATTAATATAGGCATTTTGTAGGTCAGTTCATATTAGTAAAGATAGGTTTGCACTTAGGTTTGGGGAAGTTTTGAATTGGGTTGTTACTGAGCATTTATTCATGATGCTCCAATGTTACTACCCACATTATGTAAGTAGTAATAAAGTATTTCAGAACCAGTTTACAAGTTAGCTGTGGTATACAGAACTGTGTATCTGTAAAATGACCTAGATCTTCACTATAAACTTTCAGAGGGCTAAGTGTTATGTCATGTATAACATGTGTAATAGCAGCCTAACAGCTTTTCTTCTTTTTTATCCCCTGAAAAATATTTTGAATGATGCCATCTAGGAAACAAGCCACCCACCCACTTACCCACCATTTTTCAGGTTCTAACAATGTGTTTGCAAGAGCATGACATGGTTGAAACCCTACTGAGACAGAGTTTCAAATGAGAAGATGGCAAGTGAGAGTGAGAATTGGTAGGCATAAATAGGGTTTTCCCCCCTTCCTTTTGGTGCAATCTCTTCTTCTAATCACCTGAAAGTGGAAATGTAGGAGAAGGAAAGAGGCATCAAGCTACATTTTGTGTATCACTTACTATTTGGTCCTATAATCTATGCTTTTACAGAAAATTATCAGTACTCCTACTCTAATGGGAACCCCCTGTCCTACAGCTCCAACATCTTTTGCGGAAGTATCCCACAGCTGGATTTAAGTCTGGAAATTATCCTTCTAATTCATATAATTGTGTGGATAATCAATACAAAGTCTTCAATGTAGAGAACCATGTGAATTGTATTCTTCCACAGTTCTTCAAATGATACTGTTTCCTGTACTAAGTTTACATGTCATTGCTTCTTTGTTCTTTAGTATTAGGACTAGATACGAAATGATAATTATACACTTTAATTATTTAATGTAATATTGCAAGGTACAATGTAGTGTGCTCAATTAAAAGGCATAAGGACATGTTCCATTTTTCAAGGCATCAAGCTGCCCTTATTTTCACACCACACTATATTCCCCAAGTTAGACACAGTCTCTATTTTATTCTTTTTGTATAATTCCCATATCTAGCATTGTACCAAAACTCTTCCGCATACTGCTTTCTAAGAATGAAATAAACTGATCTATGTGTCTGTCTATACACTGGAAAAAACATAGCTGAATCTTCAATTATTATAGTATAAACACTTTTTTTTCTCAGAGTTTATGTTCTAGGGTGGTAATAAGCAACCTAGTGCCACCCAGATGTTTTCACAGCAGACCCAATGAGCATAAGCAATGGACAGGGACTATAGCAGTTGCAGTCCAGAACCTATTGAGGGCACCAGATGGGCCACAGTCCAGGGCCTAAATATAGTAAAGAGGTTCAATGAAGATAGGCTTGCATTGCATTGCAAAATTACTGCAGTCTTAAATGTATATTAATTTAACCTGAATGATGTTTAAAGTTGCCTACAACAGATCTCAGTAATAATATGTGTGTGGGATTGGGTGTACATGTATGTGCACACATGTGCACTCATGCACGCACACGCACACACACACAGAGACAGCCTAGAAAATCTGGCTTCAGCTCCCATATAATACAACATCCTTCATTACTGATGAGTTCTGACTTCTGAAAGAAATAACTGACTGGAAATCTCACACTGAAATTTCCTACTTTGCCTATATGTTTTATATCTGAGCTACCCCACAAAAGTTCCAGGCTGGCATGTGTGGTTTTTAAAAGAGCACTAGGGTGTTGCCTAGTAGAAGATTCACAATCTGTATTTTAAAAAATCTAAACAGCAAGAAGAGGAATGATGAACCTTTAAATGACATGCGTTCAGAATACACAATAAAATGGAAAGAAGCCGTGCTGCACAGAGGTGGGGGGAAAGTGTGTAAGTAATTATGCTAGGTACCATGAAGCCTTCAAGAAAGCATAATTTTCCCCATCATGTCTGGTTCTGAGACTACATTCATGTCACAAAATATACGGGCAATGAAGAAAGGCTGTCAAAATGATGTGCCTAAAAATGTGCCTAAGAAACTGAAGTATATTCACTGTTCAGATATCATGCATTTAATGTTTCTACAGACATCCATTTTTAAAAGATTTGGAAAGAGTTTCTTTTAATTTAAGAAAAGCTTCTATGTCATTAAAAATAAATGGGATAAAATGATATACTGTACAGTTAGCATCTACCAGCAACAGTCAACTACTGGAAATTTTTAACAGGCCATTAGAATCATTTTTCTGTATAGAGTGTTTTTGCTTCTAAATTCACCAGCATTAAATATAAGAATATCAATATGAACATAGTGAAAATTATGGGTATTATCTATTCTGTTGTCAGAATTACTGGTCATATTTAAAAAGTCATCTCTTTGTGAGCCCAAGAGATGCAAATAAAGATGGTATCAAATGCTGGGTTGAAAGTTAAATAACTAAAAATTACCTATTTCTTTATCAGATACAATTTAAATAAAACAAATTCTCAGCATAATAAACCTGAAAGGATTTTTGTGTGGCTTTTAAACTGCTCAAGATGAAGATCAAGTGTTGTTATTTATTGTTAAGTCAACTTCAAATTGTGCATGAAAGAGCTCCAAGATCCCTTCCCTGCTCAGGTCTCACAAACTCAGGATGGTGGGTTCCTAGACAGAAAAAATGCATCTGTAGTATGGTCTCCATCTTTTCCTATAGTCTTCCATTTTACCAAATTACAAATAGATAAACAGATCTAGCTGTGAAATGTATGTATCCTGTCATTGTAGATGATGCTGCTGTAGTAGAAGTTGACAATGGGGTGTCCAGTAACTCTGTGAATAGGATTATACTGGATCTGTTTCAGCTGATGAGTACCACTGATGTGGACAAACTGCTGGGGCAAGTGAAGAAAACAACCTGTCCTTTTGATCTCTGTCCTCTTTGGGTGGTCATCCAAAGAGAAGATGCAAATAGATCTCAATTACAATATATTATTAATGCATCTCTCAGGGAGGGAAGTTTTCCATCTTGTTTAAAAGAAGTGGTGGTACAACCAATCCTTTAAAAAGTTCTCTCTAAACCTTCTGGACTTAAACAACTATAGCCCAGTATCAAATCTTCCTTTTTTGGGCAAGGAGATTACTTCTCAACTTGAAGCAGTTTTAGATGACGCATGTTATCTTAACCCATTTCAAACTGGCTTCAGAGGAAGATATGGAGTTGAGACCGCTATGGTCACTTTAATGGATAATCTCTGCCCGAGCACTGACAGGGGGAGTGTGTTCCTGCTGGTGCTTTTGGACGTCTCAGTGACATTCGATACCATCAACCATGGTATCCTTCTGGAATGCCTGAGGGGTCTGAGAATTGGAGGCACTGTGCTTCAGTGATTCTGGTCCTAACTCTCAGATAGATTCCAGATGGTGGTGATTGGGGATAGCTGCTCCTCAAAAAGAAGCTGCTATACAGCATACCACAAGGTGCCATCTATCCCCAATACTACTCAACATTTACATGAAACTGCTTGGAGAGATCATCTGGAAGCATGAGGCAGGGTGCTATCAGTATGCTGATGACACACAAATATATTTCTCCGTGTCTTTGAAAACAACTTCAGCTAAGGATAGTGTGTCTCTGAATGAATGCCTGGAGGAGGTAATGCAGTTGGATGAGGGGGAAAAAACCTGAAGCTGAATCCAGACAAGATGGATGTGCTTACTGTCAAGCATCCTAACCTGGGTTTGGAGGTGTCCCAACCAGGCCTGGATGGGCTTACACTGGATGAGCTGACACTCACACCTTGGGAGTGCTTTTGGATCTGTTGCTCCAAATGACAGTTCAGATAGATGCGACAGCCTGAAGTGCTTACTATCAACTTTGGCCGACATGCCAGCTGTGCTCATTCCAAGAGCTGGAGGACTTAAAGATGGTAGCACATTCACTAGGAACCTCAAGGAGGGGCTTCTGCAATGTGCTGTACATTGGGTTACCTCTGTACAATTTCGGAAACTTCAATTGGTTCAAAACACAGCAGCCAGATTGGTTATTGGTATATCTAGGAGTGAGCATATTGCAACAATATTAAAGTCACGCCAATTAATTTCCAGGCAAAATACAAAGGGTTGGTTATTATCTTTAAAGGCCTACATGGTTTGGGTCTAGGTTACCTATGGGATTGCCTCCTTCCATATAATTCACTGGTACTGATGGATGCCCAGGAGGCCAGAGGATGATAAAAGAGATTGGCAATAGTCACTCAGATGACTTTTTCTTCAGTCACCCCTATCTTGTAGAATGCTGGATGGAAACTGAATGAATAGATACTCGACAGTTGATTAGACTGTCTGTATTTAAACCAGCATTAAACAACAGTCTCTCCTGACAGACCTATCCTGATGATTTCAAACTGTGAATTTTAACAATGAATTTTAAATATGTATTGTCTCTTTTTAGTAATATTTGTTTTTCTTTTAAGATATGAATTTTAACTACGGTACTGTTTTAATTGATGTTCTATTTTTAACTATTTTATGTTAATCTATTGTTGTCTCCTGCCTCAATCCATTTGATGCTGTCATCAATTACTATCAAGCTTGCTTCAATTTATGATGTCCCTATGAATAAGAGATGTCCAAGACAACTTGTTATTAATAGCCCTGCTAAGCTCTTGCAAATTCAGGGATGTGGATTCTTTGGTTGAAACTATCCACTTGTAATGTGTTCTTCCTTTTTCCCCCTACTATCTTCAATTTTGCTAAGCATCTTTTCTAAAAAGTTGTGCTCTCCCATGATATGTTCAAAGTATGACAGTCTCAATTTTAAAAGGAGAGAGGGAGAGGAGAAAAAAAGGAACGTGGCAGCACCTTTAAGACTAACTGGTTTTTATTTTAGCATGAGCTTTTTGTCCACTTCTTCAGATGCAGTACAGAGTAATATTAGGCCTCGCATATAAAGCATATTTATACAGTTGTGGGAATGAAATAAAATGTAATGGGATCCAGAAAGATGCAAATCATGCCTCTTGCCCTAAATTTTGAAAGGGCTGGGCAAGGTAATAATATATGTCCTTCAGATTTTTACAGTGGTTAGTTAATGTTGAAGTGTGAAAGTCTCTGGCCCTTTTTGCATGTTACCTGTTTGCGCGACGGGGGAGGGCGTCTCACACGAGAAACCTCATCCAAAATGCTGCCGCTTCCCCCCTTCCTACTGCAGGTCGCTTCCTGTTGGTACGACCGTCGCGCTAGCGCCCCGCCCCTTCCTTCCGCAGCGCAGTATGGGAGATGTAGGCTGCGCTGGGGGAGGAAGCGTGACCCGCCCGGCTCGCCGACACACCACATGGCCAGTAAGTGCACGAGGGCACCGCGAGCATTGCATGAGCGCGGGGTATTTTTGGCTTAAAGCCGAAAATCAAAAAATGCACCTGCGCCCCGCTTCAGTCTCGTGAGCGCCGCGCAAGTGGGAGTGCGTCGTACGGAGCAACGCTCCCATTTGCGTGGCACTCAAGGGGTGCTCGCGCTAGAAAAAAAACATGTGAAAAGGGCCTGTGTATCAAATCTCTGTATCAAACATCAGCTTCCCTCTTCTGGTTACTTTTGGTAAGCAGATTTACCATTTGAGAATCTTATCTAGTTCCTTCATAGCTGCCCTTTGTGTTCTAGTCTTTTTTAGATTTCTTGAGGATTGTCTCCATTTACATTAATGACTGAGCAATGATATTTAAACTGTTCAACTATTTTGTTGTCTTCATCTTTTACTTTAAAGTCGTGTAAATCATAGTTCCTATTTTCTTAACATTCAACTGTAACCCGACTTTTGCACTTTCTTCTTTGACTTTCCTTAATCAACATCATTCTAATTCTTTGCCATTTTCTCCAAGTAAAATGGTATCATGTGCAAATCTTAAATTGTTGATGTTGTTTACCCCATTTTCATGCCTCCTTCCTCTGAGCCTAATCCAACTTTCCATATGGTGTTTTATGCACATAAATTAAACAGACTGACAAAATGAAGCCTTGTCTGATTTACTTGCCAGCTGGAAATGATCCCGTTTCTCCATATTCTGCCCTGACAGTGTCTTCTTGTCCAGAATATAGGTTACAGATCAGGACAATCAAATACTGAGGCATCCCCATTTCTTTAGGAGTGATTCAGAGTTTTCGTGATCTATACAATGAAATCCTTTGCTACAATCAATAAAGCAAAGACTGTTAGTGCACTGTCCATTATTCAGTACAATTTCCTTTCCTTTCTATTGCCCACAGCCCTCAAAATCTCTTTCAGACAGGTTGGGGCAGGACATGGAATGTAGTGAGGGAAAGCTTCATTATGCAAATAAAATTCTGATCAGAGAATGTTCATTATCACATGTATGTGAACCATCTTTAAGTGTCTTATAAGATTATTTAATACTGTTAATTAATGGGAATTACTGCATTAAAAATAGAAAATAAGGTTTAGAACAGCTTTTATACTTATACTTCATCTTTTCATGTCAAGAAGTACGGATTTAAGGGAGAAACTAGAAGTGTACTTCTGCACATCAGAAGGAGTTTGGCTGGCTTTGGGAGGGCTGGTCAAATTGTGTTTCTCACTTTCTAGTCCAAACCTGCAAACTTTTCACAAGTCTTGTCTGTTTCAATAAACCATTAAGGTTGGGATTAAATAAGGAAAAGGAAGAGACATCCTGTTACAGTAGACTAATTCTTACCCCCTTTCTTTCCTTTGTCTGTCTCTGTGTGTGGATGAGTACACACCCTACAGAACTTGTCCTGAGCTTTCAAGGTGAAGTGAACTATGAAACTAAACAGAAGAGAACTGAATAGACAACACAGTGAATGAAACAAGAATTGATTTAACATCTGGAAACATACAAAGAGAATACACACAAAAATGTAAGTGGTGCCACAGGGACCAGAAGGATACACTGTCCAGAACAGAACGACAGAGTCCATCTGAAGTACCATGAAATTATAGATCCTGAAGTGGAAACACAGTGATAATAGTCATTCCTTTGTCATTTAACTCTGGACACCGTAATTCCATTGGGATCAGTTTAGGCTCCCTATGTTCTAAAATATACCCTGAAGCTGAGATTCCTGTTTTAGACATCAGCTTAACAGAAGCCAGGACTGTTCATTTTAGGTTTACTTTCCTTTTACAACTTTTTTTTTTAAAAAATCCTGCTGCTTTAAATTTAATGCAGAAAGAAACAGAACTTGACACCTTCTAGCATCTGTTACTCCAAGGTCAGACTAGCCTGCAAGGCACAAGGCAGCTCTCCAGGACACTCTTGGCTCGCAGCCAAACAGAACTTCAAAAACCAAATGAAAAAAAAAAATTCTGTGTATATCAAATGAGACACCTATCACTTTGAAACTGCCAAGAGAGAGACCTCACAGCTCTTATCCCCATCCCCAAGGATATGTGTAGGGATCTCCTCCCTTAATTTAAACGCTTGAAGCTCTTTTCTTTTGATCATGCTGGCAGCCATGAGGAATGATCTAGAAATTAGCAGGGATGAACACAGGAAAATGGATACACAAGATACTGAGCTTTCTCCATAGGCATGGGGGAGACTTTTTCTGAGAGGCCCGATGAAGTGGTACTGCTTGTAGGAAATCAAGCCTTTCTCCTTTCAGGGCATGCTGATCAAATCTGCAGATGACAACAAATTGGGAGGGGTTGCTAATACCCTAGAGGACAGGATCAAATTTCAAAATGACCTTGAGAGACTGGAAAGCTGGGCCAAAGCTAACAAAATGAATTTCAACAGAGAAAAATGTAAGGTCCTGCACTTAGGCAGAAAAAATGGAATGCAAAATATAGGATGGGGGATGCATGGCTGGATAGCAGTACATGTGAAAGGAATCTAGCAGTCTTGGTAGATCACAAGCTGAACATGAGTCAGCAGTGTGATGAGGCAGCCAAGAAAGCCAACGTGATTCTTAGTTGCATCAATAGGAGTATGGTGTCGAGATCAAGGGAGGTAGTGGTGCCACTCTATTCTGCATTGGTTAGGCCTCATTTGGAATGCTGTGTCCAGTTCTGGGAACCTCAATTCAAGAAGGATGTTGACAAGCTGGAGCATGTCCAGAGGGGGCAATCAAAATGGTGAAGGGCCTGGAAGCCATGCCCTATGAGGAGCAGCTTAGGGAACTGGGGATGTTTAGTCTGCAGAAGAGAAGGTTAAGAGGGGACATGATAGCCATGTTTAAATATTTGAAGGGATGTCATGTTGAGGAGGGAGAGGGCTTGTTTTCCATGGCTCCAGAGACTAGGACAAGGAGCAATGGATTCAAGCTGCAGGAAAGGAGACTCCATCCGAACCTCAGGAAGAACTTCCTGACAGTCAGAGCTGTCTGGCAGTGGAATATGCTGCCTTGGAGTGTGATGAAGTCTCCTTCTTTGGAGGCTTTTAAACAGAGGCTGGATGGACATCTGTTGGGAATGCTTTGATGTGTGTTCCTGCATAGCAGGGGGGTTGGACTGGATGGTCCCTGTGATCTCTTCCAACTCTATGATTCTATGATTCCTAAAAGTCTTTGCACAGTCCAGACAGAGCCAAAAAAAAAAAAAAAAAGAAGAAAAAAAGAAAGAAAGAAAAGAAAAGAAAAAGTATAGTATTGTTTGGCTAGAGGAAGAACAACAGCAGCATCTCAAGCTGAAATAAAAGCAATTTCTATGCAGGAAAAAGAGAAGTATAGTATTTTTAAAATCTTCCTAATAAGTAAGGCATTGGATCATACTTCTGTGTGTGATCAATGCCTCAACAGTGCTAAAGCCCTCTTAAGCTACAGTGTAGCCAGATGTTTGTCTTAGTAACCTGGTACTGTGTCTAGGACTCAAGATCTGAAGAGCAGCAATTATGGAATAAGACTGGGATATTTGGTCAAAGGGCCACTAGTCTTCTGGCACTTGTGCAATGGCAAAAATATGCAATTAACACATTCATACAAATGAAGTCCTATTCAGGTGAGATGATTCACATGTTTTCTCTCTACACATGGGGAAGAAAGTTGAGCTAATCAACCCCAGCTTTAAATACCCCTGCTGGTTTCTAGTGTACCAGTAACTGTAGTGTAGTTTAAACATACATAGTTACATGCCTAAATGTTTCTGCGTAGTCTATAATCCTGTATGGCTTAGCTAGATCATCCAGAAACTCACACATACCAGTGTATTGCAAAAGGTCTCTGTTACTACAAGAACTATTCATAAATCCCAAAGAAAACTGCAATATGCAACAACTAGGTCTGGTCTAGGTAACACCACTATGCTTAGGCACTGATGGAATGGGATGAGTTAGTTCTTCCAAAATTGGTTAAAGATTCAGGATGAATACTCTTAATGAATAATTGTTTATTGTACAGAGATCCAGAGCATCTGATGTGCCACAGTTGCAAAAGATGCAGCCCAATCCAATGCATCTTAATTCAGAAATGAGAGTAACTGTATTCCTTTGAATAACTCTCTATGGATAAGACTGTAACTGAAGGCTTATAATAATTCATGCATTACTAACAACATTCAATTCATGTAAATCTGTAATAAGTAAACAAAACAGTCTGTTGATTGTTGTGGATTGTCTATTGATGCTGGCCATGCTGGATGGGGGATTTCAGAGAAATGTGGTCCGAAAAAGGAACTTTTTCAAATGCAATCTGGTACCATTTAGTTTGATCCCACTAGCTGTTTTGGCAGTCCGTGTGGCTACAGCACCAGTACAATAGACATAGTTTTATTTTTAAATACAGTTTATTTGATATCTCAAAATCACACAACCTCATACAGTGAGTATTACTCTTGAGCATATGTGCACTATTCAAAATATTCATTCTGCAAAGCTATTACTATTTCAGCTTACACAAAAAATTGTTCATTTGGTTTCGATTTTAATAACCACCCACAAGTACAGTTAGTTTCCAAGTATGATGGCAATACTGGATCTTACAATATTGTTGGTCAGCAAGAGTTTGGAATGTAAGCCTGCAGAAATTATACTATTAATAATTAAAAGTTTATATATGTTGCTATGATCTGTGCCTCATTAAAAAAATTCACCAGTGTTTTAATCTAGTATTTAAATATATAACTATGAATGAAAAACAAACAAGGGATTTGTTTTGAAAGATGTCAAGTTACAACCTTTATCATTTACCAACCAAGTCTAAGCATACCTTATTGTTGTATGCCTTCAAGTCATTCCCAACTTTTTATGACTTTATTACTGTGGTGTGGGGGTATGGCAAGATTTTTTTCGTGGTGGCCAGTGCCTTCCTCTGAACTTAAAGTGAATTGCCCGAGGTCACCCTTTGGATCTTCATGGTCAAATGGGCAATCAAACATTGGTCTCCCAGGGTCCTAGTCCAAGACTCAAACCACTACTCAGAAATGAATTCTGCTGAGTTCAGTGGGACATATTCTCTGGCACATAGATATAGGTCTCTTGGCACTGACTTGAGATTAAGTCTAATGTATAAGACTATTCTATAAACAATAAGTTTTGCAAACTTACCCGCTCTCAATGAAAACTTTGGTTTCTAAGATTAGACATAACTATTAAGCATCTATAGATCTTTGTTTAGCCACAGTTTTATTCTCTTACATTTGTATCATTTCTTTATCTTCTGAATTCAAAGATCCCTATTTCTTATAGGTAGAATGAGATGTATAAATATTACATATACAACAAAAATACAAATTACTGTTTCTCATTAAGTAGTTGAATCTGAGACAAAGCAGAGCTTAAAACATCTTGAATAGGACTCTTCGTTTCTTTTGTTTTGAAATTTTTTGTTTGTTGCCCTGTGAATTATACTGTAATGCCCTCTGCTGGCACTACTTAGTAAATATATCTCTTTATCTGTTGGGGTGACTATGTGTGTGTGTGTGTGTGTGTGTGGTAAATGAGTCAGGAGCAACTAGCAACTAATATACAACTATCCAGTACTACTTTCGCAACACAATTTTCACAAAAGTATCTAACTTCTTCTATTAGAAACATGAAATATGTGTCATATTTTGTTAGTTGCACCAAAACCTTCAAACAGAACACAAGCACACACAAATAACATGGAAACAGCTTCTTCTCTTTCCCTACCTTCTCTCTTCTATATCAGCATATTAAAATGTATGTGGCAAACATTTATTAGATTCACCATAACTAGCCATCACCTTCCATATTCAGAAATAGCTTTATTGAAGGAAATGTTTACAAAATTTTGTTGACATTTTTCTGTTGTCACTGCATACAATAGCCAGCGAAAACATAATAAAAGGAAAATATGGTTATAGTAGAACATTTTAATGTAAGAATTGCTATAAATGTTGGCAATCATAGACTGTCAACAGTGTATTAAACAATTTGCTAGTAAACAGTAACAATCTTTGCTTTGTTTTTTTCTTTTTTGCTTTCACAGCAACTTATGCACTGCAGCTGACATTCACTGCAAATTAGCTGTTGCTTTGATCATAAACATTACTATCTCTTTAAACAAAAAAAAAAATAAGCAATGCCAAGTTAAGTCAGTGTATCTTAGTGGAGGCAAATTTTTCTTTCTTTATTTTTGTGTCTTTACATACTTCTCTGCAAAGCCTCAGAGTTAAATTTCCTTTAATACAGGGGTAGGGTGAGAGAATCCTCAAAAAGGGGTTTAGTTATAGAAGAAGACTACTCTTTTTTATTTCAAAGTCTCTCAGTTTTAAATATGGTATATAAACAAATATAGGCCTACATGCAATTGGCAGTGTCACCTAGATTAAACACATTGAATCAAACACTGAATGGGAAATCAACACCTATGTGAATTCCATTATTTCAGTGGATCTACTGTGGTTAGGACAAGCCATTGAATTAAGACCATATTCCTTGTGAGTGACACTAATCACAGGGCTGGACAAAAACACCCTTGCGTTTTCTGTCCAAATACAATTAAGTCCAGTGTCACTAATACCTACAGAATATACTGTCACTATCCACCACTCTCTTATCACCTTTGTCTGAAATCCTAAACTAACCAACTGAATTCAGCATGATTTACATGCATAGGGCTATTCTGCACAAACTTCAAAAATAATAAATATAATTTTTAATATATATTTTTCATGCCTTAAACCATTAATAATGGATGAAACATCTTCATTTTTTTATAAAAACATAGATTTTTGTAATATTTGGTATGCTATATTGGCACAGTATGTCAGACTTTGAACATTGTGTTTAATGTTCAGTGCTCAGTATTTGCTAAGCAAACTCTCTGCTTTTGCTGCCTGCTTGGGATTTCAGGGTATAATATATCAATCCTATTATATCTATAGGTTCTCAGACCTTGAATATCACCATCTTAGGAGGTGTCGTTTATACATAGTTTCTACCAAAACCAAGAGGGTGCAATTTGTATTCACATTGGTGTTATTCAACAAGGTAGTTTCTGGACCACTGCCAGTCTGCAAGCCATCAGCTGCTAGTCCCTAGCAAATTTCCAGGAAAGAAAACATTGTACCCAATAAGCTAAAATATGGTATTGGTCCCTGACACATTGGGGGAAAAATGTTGGCCTCCATTTCAGATACTTAAGAAGAACTGCTTTACCTCACAGGTGGGAATCATGGAGCTTGCAGGCCACATGAGTTCCTAGGACCTTTTTTATTTTTTGGCATCTCCTAGGTCTCAAAGCCTCTACTGGCCTTCCTCACTTAACCAAAAAAAGAAATCAGATGCCTTTCACTGTTCTTGGAAGCCTGCAGGAACAGAAAAATAGAAACCTCACCTAACTCCGCCCCGCAAAAAAAAAAAAAAAAAACCAAAAAAAAAAAAACCCAGTCACAACTAGAAGTAATTTACAGCTGCAATTCTGATTAAGTTTTTCACTGAAAATGATGCAGTATGGCCCACCACAGTGATGAAAATCCCCAGCACCTGCAGTGGCTGCTCACTGCATATTCCTGTATTATCTAGCAACAAAATTTCAAGAGCAGAAGATGAATGTTATATTAACTTATATGTTATGATTTATCATTCAGTTTGCAAAACTTATTCCCAACATGTAACACATGCCCGAAAAGATCAGAGCTGAGATCCTGCGTGGCAGACTGTGAGTCACAACTTTACAGTGATGTAATTATGTCCTCAACACAATATTTAGCCCTTCTAGTGAACTGCAATGATGGCCATTGAGGTATCTTGCATAGTATCTTGTTGTGTAATGGAAGCCTTCAATATGCAAAGGGACCCATAACACAATGATGCCCATTGCCCAGCAGGACCCATGACAGAATCATATCTGTGGTGTTAAGTTGTTCTGCTAGCACTATAGTCCCAGAGCTATGTCTCTGCTCACCCTCCTGAGAATACAAATTCTGTGCAAAGGCACAATTCAGCTTACTTAACTACGTAACAGGATGCCAGTCCAGATAGATTTCTGTAGTCTCTTTTCTTTTGCTACTTCCAGAATAATTGTGAAAATAAACAGCCACATTATAAGGATAAATAGGCACAGAATCTTAAGTACCCAACAGCATTATTCTCCCAAAGAAAGCAGTGTTATTTTAAGAATGCTTAATGTAAATTACTACATGTGATGAGGGATGGAGTCAGAGGCTTTTAAAGGCCTGATTGCCTCCTCAAATGCCTCTTTGGACATTCACAACGTGGCTCAAACTCCCACAAACTCCTTGAAAAGTACTGATGCTTGGGATGAAGTCCCTGGGTTGCCTTCCAATTATAGGCAATTGGGGAGCAACCCCTTGAAAACCCCAGAATTCCACAGAATGTTGAAAATGGAATAATAGCACGATAATAGTGCAGTGAAGAAAGGCCCTAAGTTTCAAACATTTTATAAACCACAACAACAATCACACTATAATTATGCAATGAATCATTCAATAGCATACAACATCAAAAAGAAAATGAAAGCTTCACATTCTCACACACAGAAAATGGGGTTAAATTAGGGTCATTTTATTTGACCTAACCTATTTAGGTTGTGTCAGTCTGGAAATTGAACAGGTTTTCTATGACATCAATACATAATAGTGTACAAATATACACAGTAGTGCCCACATTTATATTGCTTTTATGTAAAAAGCTATAGTAGTATCCATGTGTATATACAAGTTATTTAATTTTGTGCAATTTATATTTCTTGCTACATCAAGGCATGGAATATGTAAATAATGGTCAATAAATGTCTGGTAAAATTTCAGCACAAAGATTTCCATTAAATCTACACAAGTACAAAACCCTCCATAAATCTAATGTTGAAAAAACATATCTAAATCTTCTGCATTGCCAGATATCCTACCCACCTGCAGAAATTCCCATCTCCCAAACCAAATATAAAGTAGGAAACATTTTTCTGTTTATGTCACAGTAAAAGCATTATTTGCAGATACTGGCATAAATCCAGTTGCTATTCTCAACTCCAGTAGATTTATCGGATTTAGATAAATACTAATTTACTACTCCGCAATTTTAGTCAATCATTCTACTGTAATTGGGATCAGCAACTGGATCTTGGACAAATGGATGGTAATCAAATACACCTATATTTCAATAATAAACTCATACCAATTCTGAAAGCCTAAGTTTGTAACATATTCAACTTTTTCTAAAATAGTGTCATCAATTTTCCAATCTTTTTAATACCAAGCATGTTTTCTATGAGAATTTTCCTGTAATTGGCCTCTTTCTCTGGGTGTAGTTTCTTTGGCTAGACATCTTCAAAAAGAGCCTGGAAGCTACCTGCTGGGGATGATTTATTTGGACATCCTGGACTGAGTAGAAGGTTGGACCTGATGACCTAGGAGGTCCCTTTCAACTCTATGATTCTATTAGACAGTGTTTTTGTTCATTTGCTGCACATTGTTTCCAATTCAGAATTGTCAGAACTTGGCCTTGAATCTCATCAGCCCCCCCCCACCTCCTCTAAGCCTCCAAATGAGCAGAGGAATCTTACTGCTGCTGGCCCTTTATTGGTTCAGACAGTTTTGGAGTGGCTGCTGTAAACATTCCAGGGGGCTGTTGGGTCTCTTCCAACCATCTCCTTTTAATGTTTCTGAGGCTGCAGCCAGCACAATGGCTCAGAGAGAATACTGAGCTGCCTCAGTATTCTTTTTCCAGGAGTCACTGAATATTGATAGAGGTGCACTGATTTGGTTCTAGTTTGTGAATCTTGAGACTTGGGAAATGTTAATAGAGTGTTTATAGGGCATAAAATATAAAGCAGAAAGCTCTGTGTAATAGGGAATTTGTGTGTGTCAATGAGAGCTTAGTTCCAGGCAGAATGCCGGCATAACCATAAACAAGGTATGATTGTATAAACAGTAACGATTGAAAATGAACTCTTAGCAGGTGCCACATTAAAGAATACTGACTGATGCAATCAGATGGCTGATGTAATCTGATGGTAGTTAACTGTACCTGATGTTATGTCACCCCCATGAACCGGATTGGAGTAGAAAAAGAGTATAGTAAGTGGGTTTTTATCTCATTGGATGGGATCTGACAGCTGATTAGGCTCAAAAAGATATAAAAACAAGCTGAGTGGAGATAAAAGTCAAACTGACTTGTCAGTCTTGTGATGTAGGCTTTAAACTATGCTGTTCTTAACTGATAATTGCCCAGACTATGCTGACAAAGAGACTATGCTGGTAAGAGAAGAGAGAATCTTTGCTCTCAGAGAGGCTGTGTTAAATCAATACATTTTCAATTTCTGCAAGATTTAGTAATGGGTGCAGCTAGAAATAGCAATGCACAGGGATACTAACCCTTTGGATGCCTGTGGGTTTACAGATACCTGCTTAGAAATGTATAGTACCTGAACAGATGGAATGGAATTCCTTAGAGGATAAATGAATGAGTTATATTGTTTAAGATAGTAATGTTCCTCTATATGTTACCTATACAGAAGCCTGTTAAAGAGATGCAGATAGTTTAAAAGCTCTGTGTATTGCAATATGATGCAATCAAAGTAATGTGCCTACACGATGACATTAAAAGACATAGGACATTTCCGCACTAGATTGTGATAGTGCTATTATTCCACTTTCAACCTCCTATGGAGTCCTGGGGTTTGCGGTTTAGCGTCGTGTATTTAGAATTCTCAGCCAGAGAGCTCTTTGGCCTCAGAATCTAAGGCTTCAGGAAACTACAAACCCCAGAATTCCATAGGAGGTTGAAAGTGGAATAATAGCACTATCACAGCATAGTGCAGAAAGGCCCATAGCTATGTTAGTCTGGATCAATATGCAAAGGGATCTTGCAACACCTTTGAAAGCTTACACTGCTAACTTCTTTTTCTCAGTTAGTTTCAAAGGTGGTGCAACATCCCTTTGTATGCACAATGACATGTCTATGGCCCTTTCCACACGGACTTAAAAAGCGGTGTAGATCGACCTCCACGGAGGTCGTCTACACCGGTATGCGAATTGGGGTGGATTACTCTCGAGTAATTCCACACCGCAATCCGCGTTTGGGCGCCCACAAGTGGTGGCGCTGCGTGCTTTTGAAAAACCACATTTTATGTGGTTTTTCAAAGGCACGGGGCGTGCAGCCCCGTCCAGCCCCGTCGCAGCGCCCGTGTGGATTTACGGACGCGCACAAGGGCGTCCCTGCAGATCAGGCAGGGGGCGGGATTTCCGGCTGGCGGGCTTCTCCGATTGGTGGAGAGGCTCCGCCAGTCAAAATCCGCCATTTTGGGCACTGCCGGGCGCTGAGGACGCCATGGGACGCTACTGTGTGTGGAACAGCGAAATGCGCTGCTCCGCACGGCGACGGAACAAGGTAAGCCCCGTTTTGGCGTGGCTTTCCCGTTTCCCCACCTGTGTGTGGAAAGGGCCTATGTTTCTCACTATGGGTAGTGTGTATGTTTGTATATCTATGACTGCATACAAATAAATAGCCTAAAATGCTATCAGAATGCCAGCTTATTCTCCTATATAAATATTTTGTTGAGGTTAACTCTGCCTGTCTGATTTACCATTAGTAATAAGACAGATGCCCAGGAAGCCAAAGGATGACAAAAGAGATCCCATACAAGTACACATCAGCTTACAAATGGCAAAGAACCTTCAAACTCACACATGGTTCAGTATGGTCCCATAGGACTGCAGCTTTGTGGCTTTTTCTATTTTGTTGTTTATTCTTCATTCCATGCATCTGATGAAGTACAAAAAGCCTCATATAGCTTTGATCATATCTTTTACTCCTTGTTTTTCTCTCTTTCTTTTCCCTCATTATCCTCACCAAACAATTCCTAGTTATCTTCCTCTTCTTCCCCACCATCTTCTCTCTCTCTCACCTCCACCCACAACTCCTCGCTAGACATTTTCTTTCTTTCTTTTCATTTTTCTTCACTGTTTTTTACCTTCCCAGTTCTCCTGGCTACATTTGTCTTTTCTAACCATCTATTTTCCCCCTCTTTTCATCTCCTCTAGTCTCACTCTCTCTTTTTTGTGCTCTCTCTTCTCTTTCCTTCTCAATTCTCCTGGCTCCATTTTTTTTAACCACTTCTTTCCCTCTTTCTACATCCTCCTTCGTCTTCTACCTCCTTTTAGCTATATTTATAACCTTCATTCTCCTTCTTTCTATCTTCAGCTCTTCTGCTTTGCCTCCTTCTAAAAAAAAACCTTGTAGCCATGATTCAGTTCTGTTAGATTCTTAGCAGTTGTATATCCCAATAAGCTCATGTGGGCTTGTTTCTCGAAAGACATGCAAAAATAGGCTTGCTGCATTAGTCTCTTGCCCTTTTGCTGTATCACCACCACCACCACCATCGGGATTTTCTCTTCTCCAAAAATCTTGTGATTCTTAGTAGCACAACCTTCTTTTTGCTTGAAAAAGTGTCTTTGGTTGGACTACAGCTTCCACATGGTAATATCACTGCTTCAGGAGTGTTAAAAATATAAGTAGGAAAGGTCTGGGCTTTTCTGTTCAAAATTCAACTTTCTTTGATTAGACTATGATGATGATGACGACAATTTCCAACCAGATAATTTTTTTCATTTCTTATACTTTTTATCATTTAATTGTATGACATGCTTTGAGCCACTGTGGTTCACGCTTAATGTATTATGCTTAAGGACACCATTAGGACCCTCCCTTATAACATCACTGAGGATTTCTTCCTGTAGCATCACCAGCAGATCTCAGGTCCAGCCCCCAAATCTCAGGGTCTGGGATGCCACTGACTAACAGTGTTTGTTCTAGTCTCTCAAGTTTCCTCTCCAAGTGTTTTATATTTGACATTTCTTTGTGCTGCATTCAGCCTCATTATGGCATGGTCCATTTCCTCAAACTGGCTGACTAAAACTTCTACGAAGTATAAGATAACAAGCTATCCTGAACAGTATTACTGAAAAACTCAGCTGTGAAAGAACTTTTCTCATTGTTCTCCTTAACTTCTACTTCATTTGACAGGCTGAATAAGGTTTGATCGTCCAGTTTAAAAACTACTGTGGAAATTAATGTGGGGGCTCTTGTTTCAATGGGGAATGAATTCAATTCCATGGCTACTAAGATTTGTGCATGGTCTTTCCTCATCTATGAGACGTCAAGAGTCTGTGTCAAACGACTTAAGAAATCAACCCTAATGACAGAACATTTCTATGAAATGAAAACTCCTAAACTTCATATTGAAGTTACATAAAATCCTAAGTAATATGAAATGCTAAAAATCCTTTCAGATGTTTTTAAAAAATGAAACAAAACTATGGTATAGAACCATCTACTAAGATAGCATTCCAGCCTGAAGATCTAAAGATAAACCCCCTACTTTTCTATATATCTTTTGAATAAGACTTTATCAGTTATACACTCAAAAGTTAGCACTGCTAAGGTCAGTGGGACTTACTCACAGGAAAGTGAGCATATAATCAGTCAATCTACAACACCCATTTCAAGATGTAAACAAGTTCATTATAATCGGTGTTTATAGTACCAATTGAATACCATCTCAAATTTAACTTTATTCACTTGCCAAAGAAAGTTTTTTTTAATGAGTTAATACAAAACAGCACACAGTGTATAACTATGGGATGACAGACAGCTTTTTGGCATAACTGCACAGCACACAGACCACAGCACAGTGAGGCCTAGCCACTATACTTTCTTCTGTGCTGTACGACAATTTTAATATTTTTCAGCATAGCTATTTTTTTCCAGTTTGTTTCAGCTAAGATTGGAATGATGAAATATTCATCCCACTTACAGAGCATATTACCACAAAGAGCCCAGCAAGGCAGCTAGTATAGTTGAAATGAGCACAGTACATCAAATATTTTCATGAAACACGTAATTAAAGGTTTTCTGGTATGCAGCCTAATGGAGTACAAAGAATAAATCACATAAACTAAAGGAACAGCACTAACAACTCAATTTCAAGCAGAAGTCTAAGTCCCGGAAGGTTTAAAGCCTCAGGCGACAGGAATTTACTGTTCTCATTCACAGAAATGATCTGCAGATCTCAGTGATTTTTTTTTTTGGTTCTGCTTACTAAAACAGTTCATTACAGAACCAAAGGGGAAAAAAATCCCCTCAGCAGTTTTATGCTCAGAGTAAAATAAATAGAGGGTAAAGTCTGGAAGAATTGAGTGATATCATATGATGGTTGATTCTGTTCTATTTCCAGATCCTCTGAGCTATGGCATATCAAACATTAAGGCCTAAAAGGAGCCCTTTCTTGGAATGCAAAGCACATTAGCTATTGTTTATGTTTCCACATCATTATGGTAGATTTAGGCTGTCAAGCTCTGTCGATAGCAAAGTTTATGCACAGAAATGTATGTACAAAATGAGCTACTGCCAAACAGGCAAACAAAAGACTCTTCTGTCAGTCAATTATGAATTCATAACCTAACCAAACCAATATACACAAGATGGGGCTTGTGTTTAATCCCCCATTCAGCAAGAGAACTAGCTACACCACAACACACACACACACACACCCCACTGTTATACCAATACACTATAAATGGAGCAATTAGAAAGCATTTGTTTCTTTTTGGGTAAGTACAACTCCTTCTGCTGAATACATTATATAAATCATATTCATTTAACATGAATATGAACTGAAATTAAATAGGAGAAGCAGTAGGTTTGGCTATTAATTTTGCCATTAATTTTCCATCCCATTAATTTCAATAGGTCATACTCTAAATAAGTGTTATGTCTTCTTTTCTAAACAAAGAAGATGCTGGTATTGTTGCTGAACATGTGACAAATATGTCAAACTGAATTGTGTCACACAGGAGCAAAGGCCAAGATAATCCTTCTCACCACAGACCTGCCCATTCAGAATTATAGCTAAATTACTAGAAGGACCATATAATGAGTACAATGAACACACTTCAAGAATGGTTAAATCGCTTAAATTTGAAGAAATCACTCATTTGAATACAGCTTGGTTGTATTTACCTAACCTGCTTCCCAAATGGTCAGCCTCATTACACTATTGCTTTATTGAAATATGTGCAAACATTGTAACAAACCATGCCATATATTTTTATTAAAATATCTATATCCTTCTGCATATCCTGAGAAACGAGCACTAAAAAATGTGGCACTAAAATTCTTAACATGTAGGGTCTATAACATGGCAATTTGGAACTTTTAGAAAGGAACGTGGAAGGAACCATTTTTTTGAGAGAGAGGGAACTCTGCATTCACCAGACTCCTTGCAAGATACAAACACTGTGGAGGATTTGCTGTTGTCCTTACTTCCAAACTGCAGGAGCAACTAATGGAAGGCAAAAGCAGGCCTTATGCAAGTGAGCATGGACTTTCATCCCATGTCTTATTAATATAATGTCTTAAGCTAAAATAGCATTTGTACATGTATGGTGTTTCTTTTTTTTCTCCTGAAAGGGAGAAAAGAGCTTGGATTAATGCTGTATTTGGCAGTGAGATAGAAATATAACACAGCTTTAATTGTAGCATTGCAAGAGCCCAAATCTTCTGCATGGGAAATTGTTTTTCAGAAGTAATTAGTTATAGTTCCAAGGCAAGCTGATGTAGCTACTTATCTAAACATACACACACACGTACACACACATATGTAGCTTCTAAAAGCCAAGGATAGAGGACCGTGGAGGACCAAAGGGCTGTCTCTGTCAGGACAAGAAATGTAACTAAACACTTCACAAGAAAAGGAGAGTTATGAAAAAGCCAATGTGGCTGCACAGCAAATTCAAGGAGAACGTGAAAAGAAATGAGTCCTTATAAAAAATGGCAGGAAGAAAGGACCACCAAGGAAAACTACAGATGTGCACTCAAGCTTATAGGGAATAGTATAAAGAAAGCCAAAGCTCAGAATGAGCGGAGCCTGGGTAGGCAAGCAAAAAGCAACAAAAAGGGTTTTCCCCCCAGATACATTTAAGGCAAGAGAATGACCAAGAACATGATGGGGGCACAGCTGAATGAGGATGGTAAAATGCTAACAGATCACAACAAAAAGAAATAAATACTCAATACCTATTTTGTTTCAGTTTTCTCCCAAAAGGACAACTGTATGCTTCCACGCAGCAGCAAAGACCTTGACAAGGGTTCTGGACTGCAAACCAAGGGAGGGAGTTAGTCACCCAGCTAACACAAATGAGCTCACATTTGCAGGGCCAGATGAACTTCATCCAAGAGTTCTGAAGGATGTACTCTGTGAACTAGTTGCCATCATTTTGAGAAACCTTGGAGAAAAAACTAAGTGTCAGAGGGCTAGAAAAGGGGAAACATTGTCCCTCTCTTCAAAAAAGAAAATCCAGGAAACTACAGACCATTCCTCAATACCAGGAATCTATAGGAATCTGTCTGAGAATATCTTGATGACAATGCAGTGATCAATAGGAGCCAGCAGAGGTTTGTCAAGAATAAATCCTTTCAAACTAATCTTATATCTTTTTTTCAATCAGATCACTAGTTTAGTAGATGGTGGCAATGCTGTGGAAATCATTTATCTGGATTTCAGCAAAGCATTTGATAAGATCCCCCAGAATATTTTGGTTAGCAAACTGATTAAATGTGGAATAGATGGGAGCACTGTCAGATCCATAATGGGCCAGCAAACTATGCTCAAACAGTTGTCATCAATGACTGTGCTTCAAACTGGAGGAAGGTCTTGAATGGAGTGCATTACTTTTCAACATTTTTTTAAGTTAATGACTTAGATTATGGAGTGAAGGGGATCCTTATCAAGTCTGCGGATGACACAAAACTCGGAAAGGTGGCTAACACTGGAAATTAGGATTCAAAAGGACCTAGATAAACTAGAAAATTGGAAATTAATAAAATGAAATTCACTGGAGTCTAATGCAGAATTCTACATTTAGGCTATGAAAACCAAATACCCAAGTATAGGAGGGGGGATACAGGGCTCAGCAGTTCTACATGCAAAAAGGACCTTGGGATTATTGTTGATCATAAGCTAAACATGGACTAGCAGTGCATTGTTGCACCAAAAAAGGGTGAGTGCTATTTTAGCCTACATTAATAGAAGCACAGTTTTCAAGTCAAAGGAAGTAATAGCCCCACTATATTCTGTGCTGGTCAAGCAACGTTGGGAGTACTTCATTCAGTTCTGGGTGCTTCATCTTAAAAAGCAACTTCAGGGATGAACAACAAAGATGATAAAAGGAAAGGAGAACAAAATGTATGAGGAAATGTTGAAGGAACTGATCATGTCTTAGTGCACTGTTTAAATAACTTAAGGGTTGTCACACAAATGGGGAGAGGTAGGCCTCATCCCTTCTGCCCCTGAGGGTAGGACCAGATCTTAAGGTTTTATGTTACAGGAGATTTTGATTGGACATTAGAAAGAACCTCTTGACAGTAAGAGTCGCTTGGTAATGGAACCAACTGCCTAGAGAAGTAGTGGAGGTGTCCTCTGGATGCCTTCAAAAAGAAGCTGGACAGCTACTTGCTGAGGATGCTTCAGGTGGAGATCCTGCATTTATCAGGGGACTGGACTTAATGGCTTATGAAGCCCCTTCCAATTCTATGATCATATCATTCCATGGTCCTTCGTTAAGTTACAATCAGTAATATTTCATTATTGTAAAAAGAAATCAATCATAAATAACTAATTGGAAATAATTTCTACATTTCTGTATCCTTTGCACCTTTTAAAAACTGTTCCTGGTTGAACAGCTCTCAGAAGAATGTGTGGCAAGCAATGCTGGGTCGACAGATGGAGGGATTTTTTTTTCTTCTTAAAAATGGAATGACAACAGTAGTTTCAGTACAAGAAAGGGCTAGTGTGCTGAATACATAACATCAAGTTTTGTGTGTTCAGGATTTTGTTGCAAGATTTTGACGCAAGGATTTTGTTACTTAATCTGGTTCAGTTGCCTTGGGGTTCTAATTAAAGCTGTGCATATAGCCCTCAATTATGCTTAAAAGTTAATGTTGAGTGCTTAGTCCTGCGAATTCATTTCACACTCCTTTTGTCCTGATACTGTCCCTCCAGAGCATCAGTCAGCTAAATCTTTTAACTACAAAATATTATAGTGATATGATGAGGATGACGGCATGAGTAAACTTGTAGAAAGGATGGGGACATTTTGCTTCACAACCCAGACTGCATGTTAGAGATGTCAATGAACGCAACACAGTTTCCGTCTGCCTCCTCTGCACCATATCACCTTGGCGCCTACCTTATATTGTTATGTAGAAGACATACTTGCCAACTTTTCCTCATTAATTTTTAACCTCTGGACATCCACATCAGCCTGGAGTATGCAGAAATTCCTTGCAGTGTGCTTAGGAATTTACCATTCTGCTCCAGAACAAAATTAAGTCAATCCAATATGCTCTGGTGCTGTTAGAATTAGATCTAGATGGATTTAGGCAAAGTGGCTGCATAGTATTCTTCTTAAATGTGTGTGCTCTCCTTGAACACTTCTTTCTCTGTACATTCCCTTGCTCCTCTTAATTGTTCTTTGTGTGACATTTGGGAAAGGGCAGGGGGAATCTAATGACAGATGGAGAGTGAGCAGAAATCAAACCAGGGCCCTTTCCACACGCAGGTGGGGAAATGGGGAAAGCCACGCCAAAACGGGGCTTACCTTGTTCCGTCGCCGTGCGGAGCAGCGCATTTCGCTGTTCCACACACAGTAGCGTCCCATGGCGTCTTCAGCGCCCGGCAGTGCCCAAAATGGCGGATTTTGACTGGCGGAGCCTCTCCACCAATCGGAGAAGCCCGCCAGCCGGAAATCCCGCCCCCTGCCTGATCTGCAGGGACGCCCTTGTGCGCGTCCGTAAATCCACACGGGCGCTGCGATGGGGCTGGACGGGGCTGCACGCCCCGTGCCTTTGAAAAACCACATAAAATGTGGTTTTTCAAAAGCACGCGGCGCCACCACTTGTGGGCGCCCAAACGCGGATTGCGGTGTGGAATTACTTGAGAGTAATCCACCCCAATTCGCATACCGGTGTAGACGACCTCCGTGGAGGTCGATCTACACCGCTTTTTTAAGTCCGTGTGGAAAGGGCCCAGGAGAAGCAATTTAGGATCCAAGGAAAAGCATGCAGGAGAAGCACTTCCTAATGTACTAAATTCACAGTGTAATCTTAAACCTTTTCTGCTTGGCAGGTAAGTCCCATTCACCGGAGTTTACTCTCAGATAAGCTGATACTGGATTGAGGCTTCTGGGTTGGTGCACTTGATGAAATAGCCCATTTCTCATAAGATCAGTACGCTTTGCATATTGCAGAATTTGAATGCATTGAAGTTCAAATAGGCAGCATAACACGTAGCTTGGCCTCAATGAAACAGTCCAGGCAGTTTCACATAAGGAGAATAAGAGATCAAGCTACCACAGAGACATTAACTTGGAATTTGAGAAAGAGGTTTTCATTCTGTCTGAATAAGCCAACAAAAGAAAGTTATTCATCTTCCCTGGGTTAAAAGTGGGGGATTAGATACTAAAATAGTACTATTAATAACAAACATACCTTTTGAATCTAAAAAAGAGGAAGCACACTGGGGCCATAAAAGACAAGGTTTCACTGTGAGGATTCTGTAGCTACATAGTTTGTGTAGGACCCACCCAGATTTTGGAGAACTACTGGAACTAAGAATTACTGTTAGACCCAATCTAATTTAAATGTTGAGGAGCTACGAAAGGCATGGAGGCCTAGACCAGGCTTTCAAGTGAACTGTAAATTATTTTATGTTATTTATTAAAATATTTATGTTCTGCCACAGAGCAAGCATGGTATAGTGGTTTGAGTGTTGAACTATGATAGTGGACACCAGAGTTCTATTCCTTGCTTGGCTATGGAAACTCACTGAGTGACCTTAGGTGTGTCACCCAGAAAACCCTGTGATAGGTTCACCTTAGTGTCATGATAAGTCAGAACTGACTTGAAGGCACACACCACCAACAACATATATACAAAGATCTCAGGGCAGTGTCCCTTTTCCACATTCCCACACCTCTGCTCACATGTTTGTCGATTAATAACAATTGTAAACAAATAAAAAATAAAATTAAGATGGTTATAGTTATAGTCCAAGGCTGGGGTTCACCTCTTATGTATAGGTATTGTGGTTGTGTGTATTGTGGTTGTGTGTGTCTTTGTTTATGACTTGAAGGCAAACCACTACACTACACTGGCTTTCTTATATAGGTGTATACCTAAATAATTAAGGGGAGAGACCCTTCGTGACCTTTGCAGTTCTGTGGCCATTCATCATAATTTAGCTTCCAAATTTTACCTCTCCCAGTTTTTAATATGAATTAGGTTGCTCATTACTTGTTTTTTTCCCTCAACCCTATTTTAAATGAACTTAAGTATAGACCCTTCAGTATTAGAAACAATATCCCTCACTCTATATATATGTTGTTGAGTAACAAGAGCAAGGTGATGTAGTTGCACCTATGTCCAGCTTCTGGACTTCTCATAGGCAACTGTTTAAATGCTGTGAATAGTATGCTGAACCAGATGGGCCTTTGATCTGATCCAGCTTGGCTTTTGTTATGATCTTCTACCAGTTTTACAGCTTGAAAATTATGAAAACATTTAGAGGGAAGCTTTTCATAAATTAAAGCTGAAAGAAAAAATTATGTGACCTTATTATGAACCACAGCATTTTTCTGTGTTGCAATTATTACAGAGAATCCTACCCCTACAATTTAAACACTAACCAGACAGGAATGAGAGATGTCAAAAATCCACCCTACATCAAGATTCAAATTTTGCAGCTGACTGCCTGTTTCAGCTACAGAGGACCTTGGATTTTAATGCTTCTGTAGTTAATTGATGTTTTGCTTATTTAAGGAGTGTCCTGACCATATAACAAAGATCCCAGGATAATTCTAGAAGCAGCTGTTGAAAAGAGGAAAGGGGATGAACATATTAAGTCTTGAAGCAGTTATCACTGTAAGTACAGCAAAAGGAGAAATAGAAATAGCTACATTTTTAAAAGATTCTAGGCCACCTGGAACAAGCACTTAAATAATCAGCCACCACACTTGAAAATGGTGGTTGTTTAGCACAATAGATTTATTGATTTTAAGTGCAATGAGCATTTTGTAAACCTAAGTAGGAGAATAAATACCAAATTATACATTTATACGAAGGCTGTGATTGGGATGTGTGGATCATGTAGCCTCTATTTCAATACATAGTCACCACATAACAGCCAATATTTCAAGGATAAAAACTGGGATTTGTGTGGTCAAGCAACACTACAGCATGGTCAAGGTTGGAAATGACTAGTGAGGAAGAACAAACAAACTGGGAGAAGCTGCAGTAGTTTGCTTTTGACTGAGGCTTCAGGGAAGAGCAAGATTCTGCCCTCTCCTCTCTTCCTCCCACTTAACTGAATGCAAACAAGGTTTTGCACTTTGAACTCAGTTTGCAGCAACTGAAGTAAATTGAGGAAAAAGGAGGAAACTGAGAGGAGAAGAGAGAAACTGGGACATTTTAAAAGTAGCTGAAATAGTGGGGTGACAGGCTTAATTGAGACTATCCTTGCCAGATCAAGACAGTTGGCGGGTATGCCATAAATGCTGCCTCCTGCCTTTCCTGAAGACTTAATAATTGCTGCTGGCTGTCCTGAATTTGAATGGAATGCTGTTTATCTAGGTGGTTCAACTTTAAATTAGACTAAAGGAGAAGTGAAGTCCAGCTGAGTTCCCATCTGCTGCCAGTACCATTGCCATTGTTCAACTGTATTCCCTCTTAGTGCCTTGACATGCCTTCACACTGGAAAAGCAGAAGGATCAGGAGAGTATTTGGGGAGCAGCCAGTGGGGCAGCCCATGCTCCCAATCCATTTCATAAAGGATGATGAGAGTATTTGGTACAAATCTGGAAGCTCCTGGCAGGTAGAGCTCAGTGTGCAAAACTGGTCACCTCTTGGAGCCATAGCTTGGTGTCAAATAGTGAGATCTGTAAGCCTATCGTTCTGGTATGTCAAAATAATTTAATAGGCAAGAACAGAGGGCTGAATATTTTAAGGCAGGGGGACTGCTGGTCTCTAGAGCTTTTCATGGTGTTTACAGCATCCCAGCCTTGTCTTCTTTGGTGCCCCCACAATTATTGCCCTTCAGCACTCTCTATTTTGCATTCCCCTTGTCA